>JAAEAF010007171.1:52106-161740 GCA_011037195.1 Triatoma infestans
ATGGGAAAGAAGGTTAATAGGCTTTTTTATAATGGGACAGCTTATAAGTTTTCTCCAGAGTCGATTTGCCCATTGTGTAATTCGGGTAGTTTGGATAGCTTAGAACATTTTGTTTTAGAATGTAAATTATTTAATAATCTCCGTAAGCTCCATATTTCCGAATATGTTAGTGACGTCTTGGATGTGAATTTAATATTTTGTAACTTGTTGGTACCAGAGTCAGTTTCAAAAATCAATAAAATTTTCTATTATATTTCTAAGGCCCTCAAATTAAGAAATGTTGTGTTAAATCTTCCCTAGAGGCATATCTCTATTTATTTATATTTTTAATACATGCTGAAAGTGTGACAGCTTGTTAATTTTATTTCATTGCTTTTTGGTTTTTATTTTCCATTCTTAAGGGTAAGGTTATTTTTCTTTTGTTTTTGAATTTGGTTAAACTTGACATTTTGTAAAATTTTCTTTTTGTTTTTTGAAGTATGATGTTATTTTATTATGTATATGTTTTATAATGTACTACTCAACTCTTGCTAAAAAAATTATATTTTATGAGCAATAAAAAAAAAAAAAAAATATCCTATAAAATCCGTTTCATCTATTTCACTATCATTATCAACTTGTTTATAAAACAATATTGTTTGCTTCTTCACTTCACAAATATATAACCTCTGCGTTCCTTATAGTTTTCACAGAAATTATTAATTTCTGTTATTCTAGAATAAATTTTTAAAATTGAGTTTTCACCGGAAATAAATGATTTAAAATATCCGTAAAAATATCCAAAATATACGAAAAAATTTCTTTTCTAGAGATAAATAAGGATAACAGATTTATAAGGTCCGCATTTATGTGTGAGTGTGAATCAAAGTATTTCAAAAATAACAAATTGCAAGAAGTTCAAAATTTAATTTTTGTTTTCAGTTTTATGGAATTTTATCAAATCAACAATTTTCTTCAAACTTCGCATACTATCCTCACACATAAATGCCTATGATTTTTATTAGATATTTGTTTTAGGAAAAGTCCTCAGGCTAGCGACTTGCCTTTCGTGTGAGAATTCAGGGTTCGAGTCCCGTGAGGGCAAAGTCGGTGCTGACCCAGCACCGTGATAAAAAGTGGGAAGCTGCAGTTAGTAGCGCCCTAGGTAGCGAAGGCCGGAACTAAACGGCGCGGGAACTGCGGCGTGCTAACCCCTATTCAAATGCCGTCAGGCAAGCCTTGGCTCTTCATGGGCTATTACGCCGCCATAGGGTAGAGGTTTCAAGAAAATTGTTTTTTTGAGGGTTGCACGGGGGTGGGGAAACGTTAAGTTGATGATCCACTTCAGTCCAATGGATGGTTCTTCGCTTCAGTGTGTATGTTTAATAAATAACAGGAAATAAAACATAAAAATAGCTCTTTTTACACCCTACTATCTCAATCTCTGGTAACCACTACTTAGTAAATGCAGGAAAAGTAATTAATAATATAAATTGAGGTGAGTTACTCGGGTGGGCTATGATTAATAGAAAACAGAAAAAATATAAATTGAACAGTGAAAATATTGAATGGACTGTATGCAATATAATAAAATAATGGTTGAGCAAAATGGGAAATTAAAATATCAAATTTCTATGGACAAAAATGAATAAAATTAAATTTAATAATCGCAAATCGCAAACATTATTTATCACTTTCAAGAGCCAAAGGAATGGCGCTTACCTTAAAATGAAGAATCTTGGTTACCTGTGCTGAAAGACTCACAGTCCTTAGCCAACATCTACGACAAGGGGAGAGGAGAAATATGAATAAGGAAATAAATCTTATGTACCTGTACTCTTGAGTCTTGATCCATCCACTGCTGCTTGGCTGATAATTGTAGATAACAATTAAATGGGCTCCCAGAAGCTATACGGTAGGAAACCAACCGGAAGTAACAACCATGTGATTTTACAATAACCTATGCAGAACGAGAGAGCCGAGCCGTAAGTCGAAAAAAGGACCAGTTTATTAACACTACCCAGAAAAATCAGAAGTAACAAAGTTAGATTTTAATAATGGAGGGCAACTGGACTGGCATTAATTGTATAGGTATTAATTACACTGTGAACTATTCAAGGAAGTGTTGCATGACGACTTACTCCTTGGAGCTTACAATGGCGACTAACTCACGCGAGTCTTACATAGCGACTGACTGAGATAGGAGAAAATGCATAAGTTACCCCCTTCTCTACACTTAGGGCATAGCCTAATAGGTTAGTAAATTATTATCAAGGTAGTTCAATGCCCTCCCCGAAAATAAAATTATTGCACATATTCATGGCGACAAATTTGAATTTATATTAAATACGAACAGTATATGATATTTTTAAATTAGGCCATTCACCTTCACTTACCTTACCTAATTTCTTTAAAAAAATATTTTTTTATTCAGTAGTCTTGCAAAATTTTACTGTAAAAATGCAATTTCGAAAATCTGATATGTTATTATAGTCCAATATAATCAGAGAGTATGTACATATATACTGAAAATTATTCGCTTGATGTTTTTAATATGTAACAGAGAGAAGAATTTCAAAAGAGCTACATTTAGCAAGTGCTAAACAAATCCTAATATTGTATAATAGCACCCATTGTATGGTACAACAAACAGCAGTCGATACACTTGGCGTGACTAAAGCGTTATTTTTTTTTTTTTTTGCCCTGAACAAAGCGTATCCTATTTTAAAAAGAATTATCGTCACTATACAAATTGTAATAGCGGTAAGTTATATATAAAATATAATTGTCTAACAATGTTTTAATGATTATGAAAATTTAAATCACCTTAAAGCTTGTAGAATTATTTTGAGAATGTAATTGTCATCAGAATACCCTTAAAAAAATGAGTGAATATTGTCTGAAATAAAAATGAAAGATAAATACACAATATAGAATAGACCAATTAGGCTTAAAAGAAATCATGACAGCTTTTTTTATTGTTCAAAAAATAATAAATCAAAAAAAAGTAAAAAAAACTTCCCTCTGAAATCTTCCGTCTAAATCTGACAAAACTCCCACAGAATGAAGTAGATATTTTTATTTCTTATCTTAAGCTGACAAGCTCAAAAACAAGCTATACGATTATTAGAATAAGCAAGAGTTCTAACTCACAAAACGCTACCATCCTCACTTCTTCCCTAAATTTCTTTTCATTCTTTTTTTTTTTATCACAAAAGATAAATTGTGAGTAGAAATATCAATAGTGTGTGTGCATACATTTATTGACATCACCGCATAAACTAATAACATTCTATCTGCACTATTATATCTTACTTCGAAAATTGCTGTCCTAAGAATTCTAAAGAATTTTCTATGTTTCCGCGGCCATTTTCAGAAAAAAAAACACTTGAGTTTCCGAGTTGAGACCGCGCCAGTGATTTGTTAAAAACCGATGTTGCGCCCAATTGCAATGAGCCTTTTCAGGGTCGTTGCACCTTGAAAGCCAATGGCAGTGTTTTGCAAACCAAAAGAAACTAAATTATAAATATCGTCATTAAATATGCTGTCCATGCTGAAGGATAAGTCCTATGCCATCCATGGATTATCCATTTTTAAGCACCGATTTAAAATAATACCATCATCTTCCCGGCTTTAAGGATGATTTGCAAAACTTTGAATATTTTAATCAATATTTTTCTTTTAATTTCGGAGAATTTGCACACTCCAAATCAATTAACGTCAAATCCAAGTTTTGTGCAACTGTGTTTGTTATTTATAAAGGGAATAAAAAAAACAATTGTAATTACAAGAGAATAAATATAAATTAAATTCATTATTTACTTTACTGGATAGGAAAATAATAAAAAAATGCGGTGTATAAACATGTAGTATAAAAAGTATCAATTTGCTAAAGAGTTATGTCACCAGGTGTAAAGTGGAACATAATTCAACATCGTTACCCTATCTGATGGTGGGCCCCCTGTAGGGGGCAAATTACGAAACACCTTCTCCCCACCTATCTTTCTGACTAATACTAAATATAACAACTCCTAGCTATGATCACCACGACAGTAGACATTATATCTCATTCGATGTTTCTCAATTTACCAGCTCACCTACTAGATTCTAAACGGCTACTGTTTCTTTATATATATATATATAAATGAGGATATCCATCTTTGTAACATTTTAGTAACCATCAGCTTGACTATACGAAATGAAGATGGTTGATGTAAGGCTGTTTGCGTCATACTATGTTATTTTTGGTCGTTCAGGTTCTACTTATATCAAACAAAAATATGACTTGAAGAAAGTGGCACTATCTAATTATGGCAAGTTCAAAATATGAGTCAGCATACCGTTTCATATCTTCTTTTTTTTACCTACTTGGAATGCATATGTTGATTATGTTTTCTTTATTTCATACTTTACTTATCATTTTCTATTTGGTTTCATCTATTTATTTATTTGGTTGATACATTTATCATTTGTTATTATTAGTCAAAAAAAATCCTTAGCGCACCAGTCTATGGAGGGGAGCAGCTTGCCAGACGGCCAATTTTTTTGGAGAGACACGTGGTAAGCAACCCGAGGTTCCCAATGCCGTTTAGATTTGGTCTTGGATACCAGTAATCGCTACTAACTGTACTCCCCACTTTTTCGAACCCTAAATTCTCGCATCAAAGGTGAGTGCACTAGCCACTAGACGTGAAAGTATTTGTAAAGTATACTCATACAAAATACACATTTTGTTTTTTTATTCATTTATTTCAACTGCAAATTCCAATGCAAGAAACAAAAATGATGGTAAATGAGATTATGCATACATATACATAAATATATAACGAAACACTATTATTTATTAATATCAAATATGTCTAGGCGTAAACCAGACACTCGATGTGAAAATATGCACGGGATGCAACACTTGACTGGATGCGACGAGTGTGTGGCACGATTCGGGTTGCAATGAAAAATAGGCAATGGTAAAGAAACTTACCTTGTAGCGAGCGCGATGGCACCCTTGTTAATGGTTCCAGTTGAAGAGAGAGGGGGAAGAGGAGCGAGATGTGGAGAAAGAGAGATAATGTGAGAGGAGGAGATGTGTATAAAATACAGAAAGAGATACGGAGGTATGGCTATGTGCGTGTGTTTATGTGGATGTAAGGAAAGAGTGTAATAAGAAGCATATGAAGAGCTGGACTGGAAAGAAGCGAATAATGGTTTGGATGATGCTGATAACTTTCTATCACTTAACATTCTGACGGAAGTTTAATGTGTGACGAGAACAAGTAATAGGCACTTTACCGGTGAGCACTGACGAAAAACCTTATGCACTGGAGAGGCGCGACAACTAAACTTGGAGAGGTTCTGTGGTCAAAACTTAGTTAGCAAGTTAAGTAATTTTATAAAGGGATAGAGGAGATCTGAAGGGTGTGGGAAAATAGAAAAGGGGCAAACCCTGCGATATAAAGGCACCGACTATCCCACCACCAAAAGAGAAAGAGTGGGTAGGTGCGGGGAAACGTGGGAACCAGGCGGGCGATGATTGAAAAAGAAATAATATATTGGAATACAAACTCGGTAAACAGAGTTATAAAATAGCAATATAAAAGGCAAAATGAAAAGTTAAGCCTCAAAGGTGCCGCGACCGAACAAAATAGTTTAATTGTTCAAAATAATATTCACATCAACTACAACCAATGGTAATATTAAATAACTAACAATAATTGAAATTCATCATCATCATCATAATCGTGCGCCTCTTCTACCGCCTTGGCGCAATTAATAATTGAAATTAATTGAAATAAATTGTATTTAACCTCTCAACTCATGGTTACTTCAACGCAATTCGTCAACTTAATCAACTTAAAAAAACACGAGGCACAATATTCTTTTTCTTATTCAAAACAACGATATTAACCTTTCTCCTTCTTGTAACCATCACCACACACTAACCCTTCACACTCAATCTTTCAATACTTTCTTAGTTTATAACGAGAGAACACTTTCCCGGAGACCGGCAGTGCACTGAGAAGCTCCCTCCGGGCACCAATTGCCATAGCTGCTGACGCGCCTTAAATTAATAATAATATTAATAATCATAATATTCTATTCAATAAATTTGTTACTGAAATATTTTTAATGGCATGAATTAATGGTAAAAATGAAAGTAATATAAGGTATAAATCGAGAATATTTATAATTACTGAAATAATTTAATAAAAAAAATTTGCAAATAAAATAAATAAAAAAATGTATCATAAAGATATCGATAGTTAAATGAAGGCCATTGTTTACTTCATTTTGTATAAAAATTCATTTAATCGATTTTGCTAAGTGAAAATCGATGACCCTCTATATCATTTCCCAAATGGGAGTAATTGCGGTTGGAGGCTTGATCTTCTTCAGGTTAGAGGTTTCAGTTCAGACTGAGCACCCAGCTATATAACTAACTGGTGCAGGTGGTATTTCATCTCGTTAATCTATCGCATTCCTTTAATGGAGCCTATATTTCCAGTTTTCTTTCTCCGCTTTTCTATATCATCGCCTATTGTCTTATTTAAATTATACGAATATTGGTTTTCTAAACTATCATTCAATATATCAATTTGAATATGTACTAATTATTTACAGAACTTTTGATCGCTGGGAGAGAAAGCACGAGAAAAAAAAATCAGGTGTGACGTCATACGACTATCTCTTACTGCATTTCTTAACTTCCGATTGACTTTTTTTTCCCTTGCTGAAATCGTAAAGGTTCAATCTAATAAACAGTTGCCCAAATCATCACGCTCGGTAGGTAATTCTATCATAAAATTTGCAGAATGGTTTAGTAACCTTCTGGTTCATGCTATCGGAATGACGGCAAGTTGGAAATTTTAATTCCTTCAATTATGATGTTATTATTAAATCCCTTCTACTTTCCAATGTAGATATTGGGAAGTCCAATGTAGATTTTAAAGAGAAAAAAAATCTGATATGAAACAAACATGATTTTCTTCTTACTGCAATTAATGCAATTTAAATGGACAAATTATAATGATTAAAATTGTAATGAAATAAAACTTACAAAAGTTTGGTTAGGCTTGCCATAGAAAAACGTGGTATGTAAATCTGTGTGTAACTATGATGGCAACGCCTTTCGTCTCAACCAATAAAGCAGGTAGTGGCAGTTTAAATTTTACCTTAACTGACTGGATGCCCTCTATTAAGAAAAATACGAGGTGTGTAAATTAAGTAATGAGACTGATTTTCTAGTGTTGGAACTGGCAACACTGGAGACGCGGCGCATGCGTGGTAGGGCAAGTGAACATCTGATACACGTCCAGTGCAAATTTGAAAATGCTAGAGTTGTTGCACTGTCCGTAGTAACTTCTTTTGTGAGCAAGGTTTTTCAGTGCGTTTTAAAAATGAGTGACATCAATTACGAGCAACGTTGTGCTATCAGGTTTTGCTTCAGACTTGGGCACAGTGCAACGGAAACGTTTGAAAAACTGTGCCAGGCCTATGGAGACAATGTTTTGTCGAGAGCATAGGTTTTTAGGTGGTTTAAGTCGTTTGCAGAAGGAAGGGAATCAATTGAAGACGAGCCTCGCAGCGGAAGGCCTTCATCTTCAAGAACCGACGAAAATGTTGGCAGAATCCGCGATCTCGTGCGTTCAGATCGTCGTTTGACACAACCGTTCATCAAATTTTGACTAATGAATTGGGGATGAGAAAAATTTGTGCAAAAATGGTTCCGAAAAATCTTTCACAAGAGCAAAAAGACATCAGAAAGGAAAGGAGCCTTGACTTTTTGGGAGCAATTGAAAACGATCCCAATTTTTTGGAACGTGTTATTACAGGAGACGAGTCTTGGGTGTTAGAATGACCCAGAAACTAAGCGTCAGAGCATGCAGTGGCACACTTCAACCTCTCCAAGGCCAAAAAAAGCAAGAATGAGCAAGTCAAAAATCAAATGCATGCTGATTTGCTTTTTTGATAGCGAAGGAATCGTTCACAAAGAATTTGTGCCTCAATGCCAAATGGTAAACCAACATTTTTACCGAGAAGTTCTTGAGAGACTTCGAAAAAGAGTCATGCGTGTGAGACCAAACATCAAAAACAAGTGAGGGTTGAATCACGACAATGCTCCATGTCACACCGCGATTTCTATTAATGAGTATTTGGCCAGTAATAACATTCCTGTGGCTCCTCAGCCTCCTCATTCACCCGATTTGAGTGCATGTGACTTTTTTTTTGTTCCCCTAATTGAAAAATCACCTCAATGGACGTCATTTTGGAACATTGGAGAATATTCAAGCAGCCATAACCGACCAACTGAAGTGTATTCCAGTATCCGAGTTCCAGCACTGCTATGACGAATGGAAGAATCGTCTTCAGCGTTGTGTGGCTTCCCAAGGTAGTTACTTTAAAGGGGACAATGTTGAATTGTAATTTTATTTGAATAAAAAAAAGATAAAAAATCAGTCTCATTACTTAATTTACACACCTCGTATTTCAAATAAAAATGATACGTTGTTTTCTGTGCGGTTTACATTCCAAGTTTAAGGAAAATCGGTGTAACAGTTTTAGAGAAAATTTCAAAAACGAATTCTTGAAAAGTCACACTTCCGATTAACCGATTCATACTTCCGGTAGCAGAACCAATTCGTCAATCAGAATTATCAATTTCTTGGCAAAAATGTCAAAATTTTGTCATTAAAAGACACACACACAGTAACATAACCTTATAACCTCCCGCACATACAACATACTATCAAGTGTGAATGTAATAGAAACATTACGTTGAAGTGAAATCTCTACACAAACTTGGGGAATTTGCTCTGAAGAAGGATGAATATCTGAAACTGGTCATGAATAAAAGGAATATGCACGCTACGACGGATAAAATATCAGATATAAGTGTGGGTTTTTATTATTTATTAATATTTTTTTTTATATCAAACGATCGCTTAGGCCGAAAGCTTAATATGACACCATCTGTCACTACAAAAGACACTAAATTTCAAAAAAAAAATGACTTGGGACAATATAGTTCTCAGGTATTTATTTATTTATTTTTTTGAATTTAAGGCGCGTCAACATCTGTGGTCATTGGTGCCCGGAGCCTTCTCAGTGTTCTCTCGTTACAGACAACACTATCCATCACCTGGCAATGAGCTGTAAGGGGCTTCTAGGAAGAGAAAATCTAAGGGCAGCACAGCTGGACTCGAACCCGGGACCTACGCGTGGGAGTCCATACGCTAACCGCTGGGCTTAATCCCTTCCCTTCTCAGATATATTACATTAATTTTAAGTAATATGCTAATTCGTTCTTCTTCTGCTTCTGCGGAAAAATTTTAAGAAGAAAAAATATTTAATTATGTCTTTAAGTTGTATGCGCTAATTACAATTGGAATGCGCTAATTACTATTAAACAAGTCCCATCTCTTTGATATTTATCCAAGATTTATCATGGAATTTATTCCATTTCCTTATTTTATTAAATTATTAGATAGCAGTTGAAGTACTACTTTTATATACCATAGCCAATTGTAAAATAAGTTGAAAAGGCTTTGAATTTATAAAAGATGTTACCACAGAACCACTTATATTTAATTTAGTAAACAGTTCTTCTTCATTCTGTGGATAATACTCTCACTGCTTTACCGCGGCTTCAGACATTCACTCTTTGATCTACTTCCCTAGACCCCATTCCATGTACCATATACCGCTGAGTGCTCTTTTGACTCCTACAATTTATATAAATATACTTGGGCTATTTATTTATTTTTTTCCTTTTTTATTTATTTATTATTTAGCTTCTTCTCTTTTTACAACATCTTCTAATTTTTATATATACATAATATTTTTAATGTGAATCAATCTTAAACTATATTTTAAAAACATGTCATTAACTTTTTTTCCATGTTGATTAAATTGTAAAAATTTTAAAAGAATTCATCTTTTTTAATTTTTAAATAAATATTCTGCATCCTCCCTTTAGCAGAAGCAGTATTGCCCGGGTGCATTTCTTGATGTCGCACAAGCGTTTGCTAGAGTTTGGTATTCGGGCTTGCTGTGAAGTCCAAGGGAGTCCTTGGACCAGATACCTATTTCCTAATCTTAAATTCCTATTTGCCTGGCCGACATTTCTGGGTCAACCATGGTTCTGCCAATTCTTCTATATATCGTTTCCAAGCTGGCGTCCCGCAAGTGGGAATTCTCGGTCCTCTTCTGTATACACTGCTGACATCCCCACTTCCCCTCATACACTGCTCTCTACTTTTGCAGATGACACTGCAATTGCATCCTCTCCTCGCATAACGATCCCGTATTCGCATTTAGAAATCTTCAAAACCATTTAAACTCACTGGAAACCAGGTGCAAAAAATGGCGAATAAAAATTAACGAGATTAAATGCCTATACACTACGGATTAAATGCCTAAGACGGACTACATTGCCCCCTCTATATTTTAATGGTATTTCTCTTCCAACTGCTGATCATGTACGCTACTTAGAGTTATACATCGACAAACGGCTCATCTGAAATCCCCATAAACGACTAAAAAGACAAGACCTAAACAAACGATTTAAACTATTATCATTACAACTCGGCAGACGATCTAAACTACGTCTACAATAAAAAAAAAGGCTGATTTACCTAGTAATACTCACTATGTGGACATATGCTATTGAACTATGGAGTTCAAACAAAATTCCAATTCCCGCCGAATCCAGTCATTCCAATCTCCAAATATCCTCAGAAAAATTGTCAATGCCCCCTTCTCTGTATCAAATCTCACCCTACATCAAGGCCTCAATATTCCCTACATAACCGAAGTTGCTAAAACCAAATACAAAAAGTTCCATCTGTCCCTCTTTGCTAACCGTAATCCTTTAGTACGCCTAGGTTCCTTTAACCTTCCAGATAATCCACGCAAACGATTGAAACTCCGCTAGAGCCTCGTGACTCTTTAATGAGTAGCTTAAGTAGTAAAGTTTCTTATAAGTTCTCCACACAAGTGACTCAGATGATTTGTATCTTTCCCCACATTTACTATTGTATTTATATACAGATGTAAATTACAAATAAATGAAAGAAAAAAAAAATAAAAATAAATATTTAGTCTTATTTAGATTAAAAAATTAAACTTAATTATCTAAGAAAAAATTTTATTTGGTAGTATCACAAATGGCACCACGTCCGATTAACGATTTCAAAATTCTAGCAAAATATTGAGTGCACATTAATTAATATTACACACGTTGTAGAATTCTGTATGTAGGGTTGAATTGGACACTTTTTTTTAGAAATCGTTCATTTCTGCAGCTCTTCCAGAACCACAAACAATCAATTCTTTTGGCAAAAGAATTTCAAATAGAAGTGATAGGTTCAATGAAAGTTTAGTAAAAATCCGAAATTTAAAGAAAATCAATGGACTTTCTGCCAAAAAACTATTAGGAAAAACTATGAACAAAACCGCTCAGTACAATTGCATTTCCGGTTTTTCGACGAAATCTTCTTATCGGTTCCAGTAATGGTATCTAAAATGCACTATAAGTTAGAACTTCCTGCGATTTTTCTTTTTGAGAAACACAATATTATATTTTATATATAATATATATATATATATATGTGTGTGTGTGTGAGAGAGAGAGAGAGAGAATAAAAGAGAAGCGTGAGAGAAAGAAAGAAAAAATATTTATTCATGTCCCGGTATAAATTCCCACAAGATAATTTATAATATATCATTACAAAAAAAAAAAAACAAAGCTATACTATACACTTCAAAATATATAGTAATTAAAATACAATAAAAAAAATAATACAAAAATAAAAAAAGAAGAAAAACTATGTGTATGTATGCAAAAGAAAAATAAAAAAATATATAAAAACAGAAAAAACTAAATGGAAAATTAATTAGAAAAAGGATGACAAAATACGAAATAGAGAAGAGAGAGATAGAGAGTGTATATATATGTACACGTGTATATATAAGTATGTACACGTGTATAAATAAGTATATACCCGTGTACGTCCTTCATATTATTCAACGAGCTTTCAACAATGATTAAAACTCAATTCGAAATTCAAACGATTGCACTCGATTGCTTTCGTTTCTCGTTTCACAGTAATAACAGAAAATAAAAATATAATAGTGGGGAGGGGGGGATTTAGATTAAAACATGAACCTCATAAATCGCTGAATGAACTATTGTGGGAAAAAATCGTTTATTGAAAGAGTCTAAAGAAGATTGATGGGATGTCATAGTGATAACAAAGGATTCTAGGAATGGAGCTAGTTTTCTGAGCAGAGTATTCGTATAAATCCCTCTAAAGGCTAATATTGTTCTAAAAAAAAAGAAAAAAGAGCCTTCCGGTGAACTTAGGGATATAAATTATATTGGATGAGAAGTTAATAAAGAGAGAATGAATGAGAGAAGTTACGAATGCCTTTAGTTAGTTTTTATTTCTTCGTTTAAAGCCCCTGACGATTTCACTCTGATGTGTGCATCTTCATATATATTTTTTATAATTCTAATTAACTTCGAGCTAATGCCTAACTGATTTAATTTATACCATAAGAGGTTATGATTCACACTATCAAAAGCTTTTTTATAATCCACGAAGATTGCAAAAAAGTCACTGCGTTTATATTCTAACTTAAATTGAGAAATACTATTCAAAATATATAAATTATCAAGGCATGACCGTCGTTTTCTGAAGCCACATTGTGATTCCGGCAGCACACTTACTTCATCATCCCATAATATTAGACGTTCTAGAATTATTTGAGTGAATATCTTTAAAATTGAGTTTAATAGGGTTACAGGTCGATAATTATCAGGGATACTTTTATTTCCTTTTTTATAAATCATTGTTATGATCGATTTGCACCAATCCAGGGGTACTTGTTCTGTATCTAAGATTTTATTAAAGAGAGAGACTAAATACAGTTGCCAATTTTCTGGGAAACTTTTAAAAAATTCGTTTGAAATACAATCAGGCCCAGGGGCTTTACCACCCTTAATTTTAACAAGAGAGAATTTTAATTTAAGAGAGAATATTCCAGGATAGGGTGCAGCACGCCGAAGTATGCAGGAGACCAGCTAGAGCTATTACCGAAAATATCTTTTAAAAAAGTTCTCCATTGGCTAGCGAGTATTGGGTTTAAAGGCATATTCTTGACTCTAAATTTATTCACTACCTGCCAAAAGGGTTTATTATCCTTAGAGTTACTTAATTTATTAATTATATCTATTTATACTCCCGTTTCTTTAACTTCGTTAGGTTCTTATATTTTTTCTTAGAATTGGTATATGCTAGTCTAGTGTTGCTATCAAATTCAGTTTTTCTGAGCAGTTTCAGGTTTGTTAGGACATTCTTTTTAGCTAACCTACAATCGAGGTCAAACCAGGGCTGTGATGCTCTCTTTGTGTTGGTAGTGATATTTTTATGTGGTACAAGTTGCAAAGAGTTAGCTATTTCATTTATTACACAAATTAGGTTAGAGTACATCTCGCCAGGGCTGTTATAGATATCACATACTCGAGTAGAATACATCAGATTTTCTCTAAATATTAAACTTTTCTCAGGTTTCCATATCAATTTGAATATAGGTTGAATGTTAGTGTTGCAGGTTTCTCTAAGTTTAGTAAACAGACAGATTTATGGTTATTTTAACGGGTTTGTGATCGGAAAGGACAACACAGGGATCAACATGAAGATACATTTATTAAATACAAACAGTTGAAATTACACCACACAAGGTCAATAACGCTCTGTCCTTACACTCCTACATTTGTAAGGTTACCAGGATTATCACTCGGGGCACTACCATTAAGGAGAATGAAGTTATTATTTTCAAAAAACATCAACTAGGAGTTGGCCCCTTTTATTAAGAACATTATCAAGGGTATTACGAGATCCTGTGAAATATGTTCCATAAATTATTTTTGTGTCCAACTGATAAGCTGACCAACTCTGCAGTAGAAGTCTCCTCCGACTAGAATTAAGCAGTTGCCAAACTTCTCTTTAATATTATTTAGTGATTCATTAAAAACGTCTAAGATGAACTCCAACTACAGTGAAGGTTTGAATAGGTTAACAAGGGTTAAAAAACTACTAAACCTCCGCTAGCTCTTCCCTTACTCTTCTCCCTAACGGCCGGTGATGAGCATGATGAAAACCCTGCTAGTACAGCTGGTGCGTGGGTCTTCTCTGAGGTAATCCAGGTTTCAGATAAGCAGTAAATGATTTCATCGAAACTTGTATTCTTTGTTGAACTAATAGGTTGGAAATTGGAGATACCATATTCATTCCAGAATATTATATTGCTGAGCAGAGTCTCTTTTATTTCCACAGTCAGATCTCTCTTTAATTGCTAAACCTTGTTCTCCTTGGATTTTTTAGGTTTTCTTGGTTGACATTAGTTCCTGTGACAAATTCTGATTGGTTATTTGTATGCCTTGTAACATTAACTCGTATTTATACATACTCTCATCTGTAGAATGAAGGAGCACTTTATACAACTCGCTATACGCTTTCTCAATGTCTCAAAAACGCCAATGGACGGCAAATAGGTGCGAATATGCATCTATTGTACTGGTCAATTAACCCTCCTTTTTAAAATTGTATTTAGAATTTGTGTTCAGTGCATCCTCAGTAGTAGGAAGCGTTAGTGTGCGGCTAGTTTTTTTATGCTATGAGTTACATTAATAAAAAGTTGCAGTTTGGTAAAAACTATAGTCGCCCGCTATTTCGCATTAGCTTGCTGTACTTAACACTGTTGTTAATTCATCTTTGAAAGAAATCGCCTGCTACGAGCCTGTGTAGGTTCTAAATGAGGTAACTTCAAAGTTCCTTCCCGTATGACTTTCACCTATCCTTAACTTCCTTCGCCAGATCAATTGTCACATCCTGACCAATTTCGAACAGAAAGATAAAAAAGGTAAGCTACATTATACCACGTAAGCGTTTATGTATATATATTTTATTATAAAGTAATACAGCCAACTTAAACTATTGTAATCGATAGGCCTAAGTTTGTAACTACTCTTAGGGTAACTACTCTTACAACCTAAGGGTTGCTCGGAATATTTCAGTTCGTACTAGGTTGACTAGAGCCCGCTAAATATTGTTTGGTCACCAGAGCCAAATAAATGCACGCAACAAATTCTTTATACTACATTCTAAAATTTCAAAATTGAAAACTACATTTCTGACTTATTTGGTGGAACGTAAAGGAACATTTTGAGCTTTCCTATCATTGGTTATATTGTTTTCCACAAACACGTGATCTATTATCCTTTCCTGAATAGTGTTTGCAGCTTTTACAATTTCCCTAAGCTGTTGTGAATAATGGCTAATGGACCTTTATTGTCTATTTGTTGCCTGTTTACGAAGAATACTACTTTAACAACATCGAACATTGTTTTGAGATAATATTAATTTTATGCCTAGATTATTTATGAATAAGTGAGTGTTACACCATACAATGCCCGAAGCTACAGCACCCAAAGTGGTTTCAAAACACCCTTTGTTATAAAAATGTTTCGCCTGGCACCACCTTTCTCCAGTACAAAGCCTAGTCTTATATATTTGTAATACCTTGAAAAATATGTTCCTCTTCATCGATTGGAATGAATGAATTGTTCTTAAGCAACTGCTTCTCCTTTGATTCATGCACTTCATTTAATTCTGCCTTTTTTCATATCTTACTTCTTTCTTTTTTTGTCTCCAATATGTAAGATAAATGTACATTAACTTAATCAATTTTCTGTCGTAGAATTTATATAACAGTAATTATAATTATTTTTATTAATTTTTTACCATGTATTAGAAAGTAATTTAATGAAGTGTTCACTAAATTAATTTTCCACAGGGATATTATAGGGCCCACGGCACTAGATTCATACTAGTGAATCTAGGTCTAATGTGCTGGCTAACAGGACATGACTAAATCTAGACAGAATGGGTGGTTGATCCGGTTTCGTCTGCAATGCTGGAAATTAATAGATTTTTTTGTCTTGCAAAAAATAGAATAATGTTGTTTATTAGTACTCTGTATCTGAGTGTGTGGCCTGATTTTGCAATGTGGCTAGCCATGACCTCACAAAATTTAACCTGATTTTTTGATATCGGTCAATAGTTCTAAAACGAAACAGCCTATCAGTGACAAAAAATGCTATCTACTTGAAGTTCTGTTAAAAACTGAGGCGTGACCATCTCCAAAAAATCTCAGACAAAGTATGTTATTTAATATAGCCAGTTATATCAGACAGATATCTTTAGGCGGTGGAGCCTTCTGTCTAGTATTTTCATGGACCAGGATTCAAAAAATATACTGAAACTTGAATTTGTCTGCAACAGAAGGGCCCGGCATTGAATACCTGCCGCTTTTCGGGCTGAAATTGCAATTTAACTAATTTATACAGAGAAGATCTTATGAGTAGAGTGATGAATCTGTCTTTTTTTTCTATTGTCAGGTTCGGCTAATGTACTTTAAATAAAATTAGTTTGGATAAATAGCAACAAACAAATATGATTTTAGTTTATTATAATCACAATAATTGCTGTTATTTCTTAGTATTTGAAAAACATACATTTTTTATTTTGGTGTTTTCTTTTGGATCTTGTGATTAAGTGGTGCAGATTTTTCACCTCTATTTTACTTTTATTTTTTCAATTTTTGGTCTGGCTTAGACAATTTTCAAGGGTTCAATAATGGATAGTATCATACATTTTATAATCTACTGTAAATACATTCTTAAATATTATTGTACTGTTACACATTTACATTTAGTGCACTGTTACATTTATATTTCTATTACATATCCCTATTTCACTTCAGTATTGTACATTTTTATAAATACATTTTTTATTTCTATTCTACATAGTTCTCTTCCATTCTTTGATGTTGCCGCTATCTTCGGATGTACAGCACAAAAACTTATCTGGAAACCCGCACATACGACTCAAAAGACAAGAAATGAACAATTGCTACAGACAGATAAATACGTAGACTCCTGGACAGACGATCTAGACAAATGTTTCATTATCACTTCACTCATCAAAAGCATCTGGACATGCGAATTAGGCGTTTCAACCTTACTCGTGTCCAATCCCTACTATGCGAAATTCTCCGAACAATATTGAACGCTCCTTATTGTGTTTCTAATCAAACCGTTCACAATGGTAAGAATATCCTCTTCCTACCAGAAGTAAACAAACTCAGATATAAGAACTTCCATATTACCCTATCAGCACACCCTAATCCTCTAGTCTGACGCCTGTCATTCCGCACTCTACCCGACATTCCTCTTAGACGGTTTAAACGCCAGTGGCCTTTGTAACATCCTCTCTAGTGAATGACAAAGTTGATTAGAGTGCTACCATTGGGTAGTTCCTCAACTCTGCTTGCTCACCCATCCCCTCTTATGTCATCAATCTAGTCGACGATGAGGAGTGTGCCATGATGATTTTGATCTGTGCCATGTTAAAAAGTACTTTAGGCTATTATATCAATGTGATTACATATAAATTATTTAACGCACCGAGGGGTCAGTACCGGAGCTCACGCTCATACCAGCAATGCTATAATAGTTATCATAATATCATATCATAATAGTTATTATAACATATTCAATGCGGTGTGTTCACGACGCAAAGCCACCCCCCCCCGCGCTAATCCCACCGCCACAGAAAAGCACCGGAAGCCGGTCAGCAACGTTAAAGTCAACCATTTGTATTTATTAAAATGACTAGTACATTCCGGTATATAAATTATCATTATCTAGATGAACTAATAGTAGATATTTGAACGAATGAATTTAAATTATACTTTAGAATAATACAACATATACCTTAGAGATACTTTCCGTGATAGCCGGTTTCATTTTGTGTTCATCGACCGGTTTCGGGAGTTCGTCCATCATCAGGGTGTTTTGATAAAAAACAGTGCGATAACACAGACTTGCACAAAGCAAACAAGTGTGAGTAACAAGTAACAGAAACATTACATTGAAGTGTACTCTCCACACGAACTTGGTTAATTTGCTCTGACGATGGATTAAAATCCGAAACCGGCCGGGAAGAACATAAATATGCATGCTACGACGGATAAAATACCAATTGGGTTCATATTAATATTATATGGATGATATGATTGTATAAAATAGGCAAAGTTGTAGCCGTTTTTGAGAAAATCCCCCCCTCAAACTATAAGATCCATTCAGTGAAGTGGTATGTCCAGCAGACCGATTTTGATACGAAATATTCAATTTGAAATGTTTGCGATTACTTATTTTCCAAATTATGCTGGTCACCCTCAGACCATTTTCTAAAAACCACACATTTTCTAAAAACCACGCCGAACAAGGAAATCTCAAAACTGGTATTTCCGATACCAAAATATCATATATTTTCCGAAATCAAAATTTGACACGATCACAATACTTCCTTGGACCGAGCAGTAAAAAAAAAAAATAAATTAAAAACTAAATAAAATTAATAGTATATTAAAAGTAAATTAAACATTCTAATTTTACTGGGCAGTAATTATCTTTTTATAAATGTTGAACTAATTAACCTTTAGGATATTGGCCTATTGCCGTCCTTATATGTTATATTTATCTCACACTGCACAACAAATATCTCCTACCACTCTGATGTGTATTATCTGCATATGTATATAGACAATATGCTGTGTTTTATAAATATGTAGTATACCCTTATATTTCATTAGTCCTAACAAAGTATGTCGATATTGTTTGTTCCCTACTAAAGAAAGTTTCAGCCACAACATAAACTTTGTGCCGTGAAATATTTCTGAAAAGTAAGTTTAAACAGTTTAATACGCCTAACATACTTGCAATTCCCTGACAACAAGGCAACCATATTGTCATATATTGTGTTATACATAAAATAGAAAATATATCACAGCATTAAATTCTATTTTGCAGAGATAATGTAAAAACATCTATTACTTTAAATATATTTGTATTACTATAAGTATCTATTACTTTAAATATATTTGTACTATTATAAGTATCCATTACTTTAAATATATTTGTATTACTATAAGTATCTATTACTTTAAATTTACTTGTACTATTATAAGTATCCATTACTTTAATGTACCTTCAAGTGACTTATCATTATAACATAGTTTCTAATGGACAGAATTAAGAAGAAAAAATCAAACCAATTGCTTTCTCTTTTTTAATGCAATCTATAATGAGATCAAAATTTTAAGTAAACCCATGATCGGAACTAATAGTCGAAACGTTCTTTGGGAGTTCCAGGAGACTTCTAAAATATTATCACCTTTTTATATTTATTGAATGTGTGGATGGGTCCGCAATGCTGGATAACATCTGGTATTTTATCCATTGTAGTGTAATGTATTGGTGATGTGTTTGTAGGTAGCTTGTGGCTTGTGCGTTTTAGTGAAAAGGGCTTGTGTTTGTTTGAGATAAAGCACCAGTGATTATAAAATAAATATAATCTTTGAAATAATAACTACAAGTAATTTGATATTATAAACTTATTTAATTTATTGTGAAACTGGCACAGATATTTAGAGAGCAATTCCTGAAGTGTTCTGGCTTTGGAAGCAGAGTACGACTGTCTGGTTTGAAGGTTGAGTTAGGACTCTCTCTACTCTTTGGAATTGCTCTCTCTCTCTAGCGGGGGGAATCAGCTTGTACAAAAGGTTTGCCCTAACGGGATTTGTGCCTTTGTTTTTCTAAATAGCAATGACCAGATTTAATATACCTGGTTCTAAAATACACACTTTTTGAAGGTAAATTCACAGCACTAAAATAATTATAAAATATTAACAAAAATACAATTTTGGATACTATAAAATATTCAGAAAATTTAAACTATTATTTTTCGATTTTGTTCTTCCACTACAGTAGCATACATATTCATTTTGTTCCTGATCGGTTTCGGATTTTCATCCATCGTCAGACCAAATTCACCAAGTTCGTGTAAAGAGTTCACTTCATCGTAATGTTTCTGTTACACTCACATGTGTTGGTTTAATCTTTAAAGTCTTGATCCGTACATGCTGTTTGGCTGATGATTGGAGATAATAATTAAACGGGCTCCCAGAAGCAGTTCGTCAGCAACCGGGATCGGAAGTAGCAACCATGTGACTTCACAGTGAGCTCTAGCAGGCCAGGAGGGACCGGAGCCGCTTACTTGACAAAAGAACCAGTTTAAACACTACCCAGGAAAACAAATTGGAGTTCACAATTAATTGCAACTGAATTGGCTTGTACGGCGACCTGCAAGCCAAACAAGTGTTAAATGGCGACTTGCTCAAGCGAGTCTTAGATAGCGAATAACTCTTCCGAGTAATGCTTAACGGCGAGAGGAAAAAATGCAAAGTTTACCCCCTCACTACTCTTAGGATACAGTCTAAGATATTAGTAAATTATTATCAGTACCCTCCCCGAAATAATATTATTGTACTCTGTTTGCGGCAAATTTAAATTTAGTTAAGTACCGAACAGTAATTATCACATAAATTTGTAGTACAAGTTATAAATTATTTTAAATTTTTATACAAACATTCCTAGTTGTTAATCATTTATTTGCTTATTTACCTTATCGTCAATTTCCTTACTCTGGGGTTGCTGCCAGGTCAAGGCTTCCTTCCACCACAATTGTCGGTCAGCCAGTCTCTGTAAAGACTCTGGCAGCCATCTGTCTTCTATACCCTCCGCCCATCTTTATAGATGGTCTTCCTCTTCATCGATTCTTATAGGGGGGGGGTCGATCCTCTGAGCATTTCTGGACATCTGTCGGGGGGGGGGGGCATTCTCCTAAAGTGTCCAAACCATCTGAACTTTCTTTTCTCTATTCTCTTTCCGATTGTTTCATTTATTGCCATTTCTTGTTGATATCTGTGTTTATCATCCTTTCTTTTCTCGTCTTTTGCAAACACCTTCTCCAATAATCCATTTCACTAACTCTTATCTTTGAATAAAACTTTTGAGTTGCAGTCCAGATATCGGCACCATAAGCGAAACATTTAAACATTTAAAAAATGTTAATTAAGACTTTTGAATGGAACGATCGCAGACTTATAAAAAGAGGAATCCAATTGATTATGGATATATGCATATGAATAGTTTTTCAAACTTGATACATATCTGTAAAGTGTTTTTTCATTTAATGTTTTGATGTTAGTTACGATCGCATGTATTTCATGTTGTAAAATGGATGTTGAAGTTTGGTCACTGATGCTTTTGTGTTCATTACGACCGCTGTATTTAATGTTGTAAAAATGCAATGTCATTACAACTTTTTTTTCATTTAATCATAATGATATTTAAAATCTAATATTAGAAAATGTATCTGTTATTACATTAGAAAATGTATTAGAAAATGATTTTTTACAGATCCTGAATAAGAATGTAACTTCGGTACTTTCGAGATACTATCTGTTTTTATTTCTGTATTAATTAGAAGAATCAAAGGTTATTAATCATGTCCACATAGATATTAATTTAAAGAATCTTCCTTTATCTAAAAAACTATTGAATAAAATAATTTTTTTTTTAATTATCAACTATAATTATTATTTCAAAAACAATGTTTTATTATTAATAAAGCCATTCATCCCATAAATTTGTATTTTAATTAATCCACTTTAATATATTTTAATTATTTAATTTTCTGCATTCTAGTTTTTATTGGTGATTGTTCTCACAAAGTAGAATAAGGAAGAGAGAGTACTTAAGTTTGATAAACGAGTGGACAATTCTTATTTATATACAAGAGTGTTCTAAAAATAATCTAAACGTGTAGCTTTGCAATAAAAGTTATTTGAGTTAACTAAACTACTGGGGTAAGAAGTTACGTTGCTCGTGGCAAAATAAATTCTACACTCATATGTTCAAAAATGTTATGTGTAAATCTAAATTAGTAATTTCACTTCTATTGTTTCTTTGTAAGAGAATGTAAAACAAGTGAGCCTTATTATTTACTCGTAGTATTCTTCTTGAAATACATTCTCTCTTATTTCTGAAATATGACCTATTTCGGATGGTGTCACATATCCGAAAATATGTTCTTATCAGAAAACTTAATTTTTTATAGACCTTCGAATCCCCCCAACACTAAAAATTCGTATGCAGGCCTGCCACACATGCCGAATTAAAGATCAGAAGCTTATTGGAAATTCCAGAAATTGCCGCTGAATCTATGTTCTATAATTTTTGCCATTGTACTGAAATTTATTCCGGCTACATCTTTTATCTAGTCTCGCCACCTTGTAAACTGTCTTCCTCTTCTTCTCTTCCTGTCGACGGGACACTATTCTGTGCAGTATTCTGGGTTCACCTTGCATCATCGAATCTACACAAATGGCCAGCCCAATTCCATTTCATTTTTTTTTTTTTTCTGCTGTCGTATTTTTGCTGTGATACATGTCTTCTTCATTCTAATATCAGTGGTCCGAACTGTATCCCATTTTTTAGTACGCAGAAGGTTTCTTTCCATAACCGGCTGTGTGCAGCGTAAACGATGTTCGTTCTTTTTTAGTTAAAGACCATGTCTATGGTCCATGAAGGAGACACGCATGCTATATGCATGTTTTAAAAATCTTTCTTTTTAATCTCCATGATGAACGGCGCTTTGAAGACATGCTTAAGTGGGACTAGTACTTCTTCCAACTAATGGAAACTCTTCTATTCATTCCCTGCGTTATTCTATTTTTAAAAGAAATTAACTGCCCTAAATAGACTATCTACAGAAAGGAGAAGGAAGCTAACCTTTATCTCTCCACTGTTCTAAATATCCATTCTATATCTTGTCAGTGTTATTTCAGCTTTAGAAGTGGCTCTACTCTGAAGAAGGCTATTGTAATATGGGCAAAACTCGGGTTAAAATAAACCACTGACGAGGTATCAACCCGAGCATCTAGGTGTTTTACACAGTTATAACTGGCAAACTATACTTAAATTTGGAATTTACTAAATTTAATTAATTATTTCAATATTACAAGTATAGCTGAAAGAATCTAAACTAAAAACGAAATTTAAGGGATACTTCACCGTCAAGCTCCTTCAGATACCCCCCAAAAAATCTGCTTACAAGGAGGAAATATAATCAAAATTCATATGTCCCCTATACCCTCAAAATGTCACAGCTCATGCAGATTATTCTGTGTGGAGTTGGAGGAAACTCTATTACATCTCCTAACAGGCTGCGAGGCTGCCACTCAGAGAAGTGGTGATCCTGGGTAGCTACCAGGTGAGGAAGGGAATATAGCCTCTCTAGAGCCTGTCAGGGTATTGGGATTCCTCAGGGATCTAAACCTGATGGAGGTTTTGTAGAACGGATGTTCAAAGGACATCTGTTCAGGTGTTGTGGACAATAACCTGCGACACCCAGAAGGCATGGCACAATAGATCGAAAGGTCGCAGTGCATTGGCCCCCTCTTCAAAAAAAAAAAAAAATCCCCCCAAAATTAATCATCCCGCATTTTTTCTTCCAAAAAAAAGCAATTGTATCTCTTTTTATTTAAGTGATATATAATGTTTAAAGAAAATCATTTGCAACTGTTAAAAAAAAAAAAAATAGCAAAAACTAAAATATTTACTTAATAATGTTGTACCTCCAGTAAGCTGAATTAAATCAAAACCTTTTTGCCCGGGTTCTTTATCGTATTACTTAATCGTAATATAAAATTTGAACTCTTAGCAATTTTCCATGTTCTAAGGAATCGTATGTCATTAAATTTTGCAAAAGTTATTTAGGGTTTGTTCAATGTTATTGGCCTTTTTTCTGAACTACAGTCTAATCACTTCAAGTACTTCCTGTTTTTGGTAGGTACTCCCACCACTTCTGCTGTAAGAGAAAGTCGAGTGGGAGGTTTTTCACCGACAGATTTTTTTTTTTCCTGCATCACTCTTAATTAAATTCATTGTGTATCTTAACAAAATATTTTCAAGTGCCTCATAAATATTTGTGACAAAAATAATTGTAGGTTATATCTAATGCATATCGTGCCATTTGTAATATTATTACCAAATAGATTCTAACTTGAGAGATCTGAAGAGACCAATTTTCTTCACAGCATAACAAATTTGTTCTTCAAGTATTCGTTCATATGATTGAATTAAAATCAGTAATAAATAGTAAAGTAAATGATATGAATTTACATAATATTTTGATTATTATAATAATTATTAATGCGCATTGCCAATGTAGCGACAAAATTAGCATTAATATTCTTGTAAGAGCGTTTATAAGTATTGCTATGCATTACTAACTCCTTAAAGTTAGATTCTCCATTTATTAGAAACCTCAATTAGTACTTAGTAGTAGTAATAATGCCTTAGTATAAATATGTTAAATAATATTACTTTGTTAGTTTAATAGTATATTAAGTTTTCAACGTAAGATAATATTAATTACAATACTATTCTAGTATTTGTAATGTTAAATACTGTCTTCTATCTATTAGTATCTAACTTTTCGCATTAGTATTCCAAACTTCTGAAATATAATTTATCTCCCTTCCTAACTTATATTTAAGAAAAGTTACAGAATTAAGACCACCATCCGATTATTGCTGGATTTAAAAATTGCAACAGTGCATTCTACAGGAAAATTTTTACTTCATCCAAAATATTGTTTTATGCTTTATTCTAGGTTACTTAAGAATTGTTAATAAAATAAAGTTTTTTTTGGTTTTAGTTTTTTTTTTATACATAATTATTGGTTTATCTCCTTGTCTGCCAAGTTTCCTTTTTCCTAATGGGTTTACTGACGCTTTCAAACGTTGATGAGGAGGAAAAATATCCTAACTCATAAACACTCGAACCACTTCTCTGTAAAGTTTCAATCAGACTCAGAAGGTCCATTCTAGTAAAATTTATTCGGCATTCACTAAATAAATCCTATTTTGTCGGACTAGTTTTTGAAGAAACTTTCAATTAGTGTTGATTTGTTATCTATGCCAGATATGAGGTCTGGATATGCCAGTAGATTTGCTATTTTAATGTGAAATATTGAGTTTTTCATATTAAATATTTCGGCACGCTGTTTCCGAAATATGTCTATTTTTCCTTAAGGAGTTGATAAATATGGAACGATTCACTAGATTAAAAAGTTAATGAGAGTATTTAAGTTAATTAAGTTTGTAATCAGATTTAAAGATGTAATCAATTTTTGTAGGTTTATATGAGGATTTATATGAGTTAGAAAATTGAGCTACACTCATAATTCACTGGGATATTAAATAAAACAAGAGATAATGCAAGGACTTTGCAGTTAAGCTAGAGAAAGAGTAGCTAAGGCTAATAGAGCAGAGCTGAGATACTACAGTAGAAATCTCCGTCCCTTTTAATGTGGTCGAGCCTACTCCTCAGTTTCCCTTTAGCTTTGCTAGGTGTGAGTCAGCAGAGTTTTGCTTTCCTAGGGTGTAATGTTGAGGTAGTTGTGGTAGAAGTTACTGCTACGCCTCTACTTTTTTATGTCTATATGTCCATCACAAAGGCATAAAAAGAAAACTTTAGGTTTCGAACTCTTGGCTTCCGTCTAAAAGAAAATAAACTTCCTCTGCATATTCCGGTACTTCGTTCTTAGAAGTTGCAGACTGGAACTATATTTTTGGTTTTATTATAGTTTTATTGGACCAAAGAGTTCGTTAAACCAAAAACTGTAAGGAAATTAATTTTGTATTCAAAGACACTGAGTGCATAAATTGGTGGTGCCATAGATTGTCAGAGGCATACCTCTGACATCTCGGGCTCCTCTGAAAACTGAAGGCGTCCTACCATTTACTTACTACCTCATTTTAAAATCCTATTTATCCAACAGGTACTTCCAATTGTTAGCAGGATCTTCACTCTCTTTATTCCAACTGGTAAGAGTTGGAGTACACAAGGAAGTATCATGGGTCCTCTCCTATTCACGGTTTACACTACAGACCATTCCGACGCATCTAAACGCTCTCCGATCAACTTACATGTTGATAACACAGCAATTCTCTCAACCCACTGAATTCCTGTACCCCCTGCAGTCAATCATGCTAACATAATAATGTTTATCATCAGAGACATTTTCCGAGATAACCTGCTTCTTTTTGAGGTCAGCTGACCGGTTTCGGGCGTTCGCCCATCTTCAGGATGCGTTTGCCAAACAGAGTGATAACACAGACTTGCATAGAGCAAATTCAGTTTACACACTCAGAGTGTCACTTACAGAGTGTGTAAACTGAATTCGCTTTGTGCAAGTCTATGTTATCACACTGTTTGACAAACGCATCCTGAAGATGGGCGAACGCCCGAAACCGGTCGATGGCCTCAAAAAGAAGCAGGCTATCACGGAAAATGTCTCTGATGCTTTCTAGCTTTGCGGAACCAACCACAACAATATAATGTTTACTCACAGGAGAATTACTGCTGCACCAATATATTATAATAATATTCCAATTCCCTTCGTCCAGATCGCCCGTCACCTCGGACTATCCATCGACAAAAGACTGACGTAGAGCCCATTATCAGACTTAAATAATAGACACTTAACCTACGATAACAACTGATTGTACAGGGCTATTGAACAACAGATTCAAACTCCGATAGAAAACAAACGACGACTTACTTACACCACAATCATTAAACCAATCAGGACATTCTCAGAATCATAGTCCACTCTCCCTTCTATATTTCTACTCAGATTTTCCGTACAGATCTTGAAATACCATCTATAAATGAAACATCAAAATTCAATACATGAAATTATATAAATCCTTATGCGCTCATACTAATTCCATATTATATCTTTCTTACCCCTTCCCGAAGACTCAAATGCCAGTTGCTCCATGACTGCTAACCGATATTGACAATGAGTGAATGATAAGTGTTCAGCCTATCCAGGAGTGATTCCACTTGGTCTTTTTTGCTCTCTTTTGTTCATTTATTTATTTTTTTCGGGACTAATTGTCAGCATATTTACTTGTAGTACCTGAGTGCATTGTAAATAAAATAAAAACATCCTCTGAAAGCATATGAAGCAGCGGAAATACCAAATTGGACTATAATTTGTCAATAAATGAATTTTCTTTAAGGTATTTAATTCAATTTTCATTGATATGAAGTAAATTTAATTGCAATTTTTATAAAAATGCTTGTAAAAACAATAAGTGATGGCAGAAGGTTAAAGTTTCCAAAATTTGACTCTCTCTGTTCTTCCTAAAATAGAAATGTAAAATAGTAATCCTACTTTTTTTTTTTAAATCCTATTTTATTCATCCCCTCCCTTCTATTTTAAAGTGTCCTAACCGCAAGGGCGCTAATGAAATCGTGCCGGTGGTTGTTCATAGACAGAGAGAGCGCGAGTGAGAAATAAGGGACCGAGCCCATTGCACGAAGTCATCCTACAGTTTAAAGGGGGGAGGGTAAATAGAGTGCAAGAGAAAGAGATAGTTTGTTAGATGAGAAAGAGAGCGTATAATAGTAGCGTGAGTGAGAAGTTTGTAGCCAGCGGGGAGGGAAGGATGGTTGGGGGAACTGCGGCTCCTGCGCAGTTGATAACTTAACCAGCGCTAGCCCCACAGAACCGCTCTACATTACCGATACTGGCATTCTAGGTTTCCCTGACTTAGTTGACAATGGGACAGTGAGACCACCATGTATCAGCACAAGGGATGGCTACAGTCGCCGGTCTTTACGGTTTCGGAGACGAAAGAGGATACCGCCAGAGGAACTTCCAAAGGGATGACACGTACGTTGAATTTGATATGAGCAAGAAAAAAAAAAAAAAATTAATAAAAAAAAAACCGACGGCACCACTTCACTCCAACCTCCTGTTGAATCACCAATTTATTATTAAATAGTACAAATATAAATTATTCATTATTAACTACATTTAAAAAAATAATTTATTGATATCAGAATAAATATTTAAAAAAATAATTATAAAATATGGAAAAAAAAATAATAAAGGGCCTAACTATTTAAATTGATTAAATTTTATAATTTTTTTTTTTTTTTTAAATACCATTTTAAACTTGCTACACTTAAAGTTATTATCGAGCGGTTGAGATCGATCTATTGTCATTCCGACTTCCCGTGCCTTGAACACCAACCACAAAATCAACTTTCCTTTAGTTTTTATATTTATCTATTGAAAACTTATGTATTTAATAGGAACAGCTAAGAGGGAATTTTTGTTTTGTTTTTTATTCTGTTAAAAATAAAATTAAATATAATTAAAATTCAAAAATAAAAAAAACACCTTTAAAAGCATAAAAGACCCGTCAGTTTTTAAAGGGATAATAAAGACTGTGACAATATTGTACCCAATAAAAAGTATTAACAAAGCTAGAGAGAGGGTGAATGAAGAAAGGAAACAGAAAATAAAATAAACAGAGAACGAAAAATTATAGTTGGAGTCATATGTGTTACAAAATATACAGTATTAAGGACCAAATACAAACCGGAAATGAAGAGAGAGCGCGAGTGAGGAAGTGACATACAAGGGCCACGAATTGGAAGAATACCACGTCCCTACTGCTTTGTGTTTAGTGTCCGCGAGTGTCTTATTATAAAAATCCGCAAAATTTTTATGTGTTTTAGTTTGAGTGTTATTGAAAGCTTGCTAGAAAAGCTTTAAGTGTTAGTTGTGTAAAGTGGAAGTTTGTGAGCCCCATACGGTGGCTGTTGTGATCTGAAGGCGGCAACTATGGAAGAAGGGAAGAGAACCAACCACACATTCACATCTCATACACCCACACACACTCATACATGGTGATAGAATGGTTTTTACAACTAATCTTGTCAGCATGTGGAGGAGTTTTACTGAAGGATATTCCCTTGTAAAATGTGCGTATGTATGTACTCAGTGTTATAGTGGACGGACGTGGAGGCACCACAACAGGGCCCCCTGTTATAGCTCACTGACCCGGATCCAGAAGGTTATACTCGCTCCCACACGCTCACTCCAACAGTTTTAACACCTTCATAACTACCTCCCCATCTATATACTCCATAACCTTGTAGACAGAGCTTGATACTGATGTGCTTTCTAGGTTTGAGGGGGGGGGAAGAGCACAGCTTGTGGACATTAAGTATGTGTACTTGATCGCTTCCCCATACTTCTTATTGCTAACGACTTTAACCTCTTATCATTTCCCATAATCTTTTCACCTACCTTTTATCATCTTCGTTTAATACTTACAGCTTTTTTCTTTTTTTCTATTTTAGTTAAAGTTCTAAAAATAAATAATTTTAAACTTATCCAAAGCACTTGTTTTCCCTCGAAATTAAAAAAACAAAACTAAAATAAAATTAAAACTTTAATAAAAAATAAAATGAATTTATTGTTCATTAACAAAAAAATAAAAATTAATAGACAAGCACGGGAATATTAAAATAAAATTACAATAAATTCATTATTAAAAAATAACGGCTATAATTACATTTCAGTGATATATTTTAGGCCTTTATTATTATTTTTTTTTTGTATTCTTTCAGTTTTCTTTTTATTGTTTATTACATTTCTTCATATTTTAAACACAAAAAAAAAAAAGTAAAAATGCATTAAACAATTATTTGGAATTGTCACAGGAGTTTGGAATTTTTTTTTTATTATTAATTTTATTAAATTTTAATTACAGTTTAAATAACCAGCGTTAAAAAAATATATTACAATTTATTTTAATAACCAGCACACTCCAGTTATAAACACAATAATTTTGCATTTACAATGTAAAAAATAGTGAATTAATTCTGCAACAGTTTTAGCAACAGTTTGTACACTAACCCAATACATGCTTTACTATTATTTAAACAAAATAAAATTTGATATATACTCTACAATTTATAGGAATTGTCTTCTTTCTTTCTTTTTTTAAACTTAAACTTGCAAAATACTTAAGCCACAAAAAATTAAAACTTGTTTCCTCTATTAACTTAGTATATACTGGGTACTAAAAATTGTTATTTTACTGCAGGCCTGCCTATTCCTGATACTTGTTCGTCTAAGAATTAATCTTCATCATTTATTTCTCTTATACGAAACTATATTATTAAAAATATCTTTAGATGATTTGATAATTATTGAATCACATTTAGATATTTAAGTCATTAACTTCATTATTGATTGTTTTTTGTTGTTTTTTTTTTCAATTAAAGGGAATAAAATATTATAAAAATATTACATAATCTAATCATTTGTATTATGCATTATATATTATTAGGCTGATTAATATTTATTGCTAAATCTGTTCGTTTGCTTACACATAGCTTTATGGGGAACATATCAGTGACGGAAAATATACATACCGGCAGTAATTAAAACAAAACCATAACAACGGATCAAAAGAGTTAAATTAAAATGTTTTAACATATATAATAATTAGAAGGACTTATTAATAAGCATGAATAAATGCTAGGTTGAAAAAAATCACTAAGAAACCAGCTGGGTTGAGTAAAATATTTGCATATATAACCAAGTATTTAGTTGAATATTGAGATTTATTGTTATTTATACTATTATCTATTTAAAAGTGAGAAATGTAAGACTTTTTACATATTCGAGTTCAGAGTTTGACCGCATGAGCGCAGCAAACTGGACGAGAGTTGTAAAAAATATTTCGCTCAAGAATTATAAATATTTGCAATTTTATACTGCAATCGTATTAAATCGGTTCTTAATTAAATGAATATAAACAAAAAAATATGAAAAATAGCAAATTTAGAGAATGTATGTTTGAATTGAAGTCATATTAAGCTCTCTCTATATAGCCTATATAACACTCTCTCAATACACTCTCTATATAACTTGTTCCGTTTGGTATAACCTCCAATCCGTTGTGTGTGGGATTTGTTTTGCGCATTGCCGCTAGATTTCGGGCTAATTAGAGTTGAATAATGTTACTTTCACACCGTAGTGAAAGAAAGTAGGGTATAACTCACTTGTGTCTAATATTTTTTGCTAATTCACACTCGTTAGACTTGTGAAACGTTAACATATGCGGAATCCAATCATAGGCTTCCTTGAATATGTGGAGGGATCCGCATTGCTGGATAACATCTGGTATTTTATCCGTCATAGCATGCATATTTATGTTCTTCCTGACCGTTTCGGATTTTCATCCATCGTCAGAGCAAATTCACTCAAGTTCGTGTAGAGAGTTCACTTCAACGTAATGTTTCTGTTACTTGTTACTCACACTTGTTGGTTGTATATCCATAGATTTATCCTAAAATGTTGATGTAGAATGAAGTTGAATAGGACCTATTCCATGCTTAATAACTTCTCATACATTTCATATGTACCTAATTCTTGAATCAGCCTCTGTCATTTTTTTTTTTTTTGACGTTACAACAATATAGTTAGTCTTCCATTGCGATACCCATCCATTGAGGGCAATGTCATCTCATTTAAGTTTAGCAAACCACCTAAACACGAGACGGGGCTTCATCACCAAAAGCCTGCTGCAAGCGATGTATACACTGAAATATATCCAGTCCTACTTTTAAAATAATAGCACATCATAACTCTGAAATACTCTTTATAAAGTTCCATCAATAAAAAATAAACAATAATTTCACTACCACTACACTCACTTACTTAAATAAAAGTGACTGATGTGAAACAGTAGATTCAATGTGAATTATTTGAATTTATAACATTAATAAAGAATTTACATAATTATAGATGCATGGATTTCATCCAAGATTCGAGAGAGTAAGCCACATTTAAATAATTAAAGGTTTCCAAAAAATAAATTATTAGGAATTGGGTTGTATTAATTTATTTTATTAAATTTAATAAATAATTGCTAAATGTATTAAAGTTCCAAGATATATATTTTGTAAAGAAAGTTGAATAAAGTTTCAACAAGTGTCACTATTCTAACCTTCTGTGAATGTATACAGAACTAGTGATAACATCGGCTATATAACAAACCATAAAATTCTTTTATTACTTTATCTATGCTCAGATTTAGTAGCAAACTTATAGTCAGCAATACATAAATTTTTTTGTGGCTCGGCTTTTATTGAACAAAATTTATAGAAAGATCAGAATCATACCATTCAATAATATGAACTAGGCAAATTATTTCAACAATAGTTGTTTAGCTTTGATTAAAAATCTTCTTTTTCTCTCTCTTTTTTTTTTTTTATTCATTCACAACGCACCAATGCGCAAAAGCAAATCTGATGCCATTGAATAAAACAATAATAATTAGAAACAAACAAAAAATCACTAAAGAGTGAAGGAGCTACCTAGTGGGTAGCACTCCAAATCACTCACTGTCACTCCTTGAAAGGAGATCTCGAGCCGCTGACGTTTTAGACGACGGGAGGGATTTCCGGGAGTGTTCGAGAGGAGAGATTTCTGGCTGAGGGGTTTATATGTTAGGACTGCGTTTTATGGAAAAAGAGGAAGCAACATCGATTACGAATGGGATATTAGGCTATTGTGGATAGAAAGGTTCAAGTCAAAGTATGGAGCGTTAACAATGGTATGTAGAATTTTTGAAAGGATTGCGAAGCCCCAAAGTTCTATTCCGTATATGTCCAGATAGGTTTTAAGATAGTGTTGATTGCTTAATAATGTCAGTTTAGGTCTGGTGTCAAGTAGTCTAAAGCGGTGATTTTTAGCTTGTCATTGTGTTAATTAACACCACTGTGTTAATTATCAAATTGTATCTGAGACATTGGCTACTCGAGTAGCTGCCCTAATAATCCTATAGTTTGTTTATCGTGCTTTCGTGAATTTCATTATTAATTTGTTTCATTAAAGTAACCAAATTATTATTGTGGTGTATTCAATATTTTTAGATAATATATTGTTTCATTAAAAAAGTTGCTATCATTTTTTATCGTTAATTTTTAATCGAAGAAGAGCTTCTTTTAGCAATAAGCTTTTCTTATGATTTGTATTTATTATTATTGTTTTTTCTATGTATTTTATATTAAATAAAAGTTTATTATTACAACTCAAAACATATTATTCAATATATTACATGGTGAAAATACAAATTATTTGTTTGATTTTTTAAACTGTTCCGGAAACGAATTTCTTTGCTTTATGAATTTCTGAACGCTAGGAGATAATGTACGGACCCATTCAAGGAATGACAACTTCCCTAGCTATCCTATAACTTACATTGAGAACTTGTAGTTTTGTTCGCTCATATGGATAATACTCGAAGCAATCCTTACATATTGCCGGCAGAGATAGGTGTAGCATCCTAAGTGATTTAGGATCCCGGGAATTCTAAATCAAGAAAAGTACACAATTCACATGCCGCAGTCAACGTGATTAATGTACAATAAAATATGTTGCCAAAAAAACGCGAGTTTGAAAAAAATTTCTGACATATTTTATTTCTTGTTTTCCAAGATGGTTCGGATAACCACACCGCAAATTTCATTCTCGCTGCTGTATTTTATAACCAAAGGCAATTAAATATTTAATAAAAAAGCAAAGTTTGGAGAAATGTGGGATTTTGAACTATAGGAATGGCAATAAGATAAGGTCATGTAAGTTTGTTTGCTTCTTTTAATTTATTTAGCTGTTAATAGCATATGTTACCACAAAATGTACTTTCTAGTTAATTACCAATTTAATATTCTGTAACGAAGATTAAAAGGAAATATTGCCTTCGTGAATGAATGGACCATTGTTATTTGCAGGCTAAAGTTATTATATTGTTATCTGCTTTATTTCTCATGATCGGTTGGTAACAGCTCAAATTTTGAAATAACTTATATAATATATCCGTCGAAGGCACAAATTCTTAAGTTTTCAGTTCCCGATTGAAGAGGTTGATACCTTCCTCCAAGAATGTCCTTCCTGTCTTGGTGTTTGTAAAGGAATGAGTAATGTTAATGAGTAGATAATAGAGTTGGCAAATTTTGGCACCTTTCTCTTCTCTTCTTATTTCTAAGTCTAGTATCGGTTCCTTATTGAACAACACATCACTGGTCTATGCTTCCAGTATGGACAGTTTCACAGTTTTCGTCTATATAGATAAGCTTAGTGGATCGAAAATAGTGCCTGTTGAGCCAAAAGAGATGTTGCTGTGTCTTTTCTAGACCTCTCTTAGCTTCCGGCCCCTAGAATATTTGGTTTAAAGTAATATCACTCCATAGTCTCTCAAAATGTGGTGTATGCCAGATTCCTTTTGTACAGTCTATGAAATAAAGGGAAAAAGATCTATTATTTTAACATAGATAACTTAGGTAATGAGGAGATTGTGCTCAGAATCTTTGGTTGAAACAGGAAGTTTGTTAAAGAGCTTGGGCTATTTCGCCAAATGATTGCCATTCGGCAAGGTGTAATTTTTTTCATTACAATAGCTATGTAAATCTAAAGGGATTTTAGATACCAATAGACTTATAATAATAATTTGATAGATATCCCAAACCACCTCAAACATACTTGGACATTAAAAGAAAATTGGTTTTATTTTCCTTGGGTAATTAAAGTCTGAACTTGTATGCAATTGTATATGTCTTAGATGTACTTGGAAAGACGATGTGATTTTTTGTCGAAGACTGTATTCAAATTACGAACACAAAATACTAATATATTCCAAATAAATAAATGTAAAACGACAGTTACCAAAATGTCTTTCATTTCTTTTACTTGAAATTTAGCATTTTTTTGTTAATTTACTTTCTATAAAATTTTATATTCTTAAATACGAGTATAAAATTTTTGTATTTACTGCGCATAGAATATTTCTGACAAGTATAGACAAAGTAATTAATCAAATTATAAGCAATATAATAGTGATCCGTTCAGTGTAAAGTTTGATATGTGCCGCAAACATTGAAGAGTAGTTTACAGGCTGACATATGTGGTTAACCTGTTGCCTGCACTCCATCACATTCTGCGCTGTAAATAATCTAATCTACACATCTTATTTGCATGCAAATATCTAGTTATCTTATTTAACATTTTCTATGTTTTTATGTTTAATTTTTCATTACTATTGTTATTATCTTATTCATACTTATGCTTCGACTGCCTTGGCTAATAGCACTCGCTATTCATTTTTTCTTTCTCATCCTACAATCACTCAAACTGTGATGACACTGTTATTATTTATTATTTTTATTACATTTTCTCCAAAGCAAAATTATGTCATTTATTACACTACTGGGAAATTATAAATTTATTTCATTATAAAGCCCATTTTTGTATTTACAAAACTACATATTTTGTACTTTATATTGCTTTTAACTTTTGTTTGGTTCATATGTTTTTCTTAAATTTTTCTACAAAGTAAAACGTGACTATTTTACCCCGTTTTCAGTACTTTCGCCTACTAATAATAAAATGTATGGCAACATGCGACGTATAGAACACGCGAAAGGCAGCCAAATATAATTAAACAAGCAACTCGGTGTTCATATGCTTATAAAGCTTAAAAAAAAAACGATAATCAATTGTGCAAACGTTATTTCCCTGTACATACAAATTATATACTTATTTAAGAGGTTATATTACAGTAAAATTCAAGTTCTATCTGTCATTTTCTTGTTTAATGATTTATTATTTTATTTTCATAAAATATCTTTATGTCCTCTGAAGAAGAAATGTTTAATATAAATATAATAAATACAAGCAATTAGGGGTGCTGCCATATAAGAATTGCACTTGTGAATGTACTTCTATTAAAACTGCGGCGACATGCTTTTTGAGCAGAAGAGAAAGAAAAGCGATCTAAAGCAATGAAAAGCTCAACAGCTGAGTTAAAAATTTAGCACTACGTCTTTATATAATTAGACTAATAATTTATAAATGAATGGATGATGGCAGATGTCTAAAGAGCTTCTGGTTAGGCAGTCGAGAGGTCGTTCAAAATAAATGAAACGACGTTGAAAAAAGGGGTCTTAGACAGGGGAAATTAACAGGAGAGCATCAGAGGGTGCCCAAGTTATATAATGAACCAGAGAATGCCCTTCCCACTTACACTCTTGCTTGTGGAAACATTCTTGTTTCAGGATCATTAGGAATGAGTATAATTATTGGGCAATTATAAGCGAGAGCTAGAGAACGGACCCTTCGGTGTGTTAAAATTATAAATAAATGAAAACAGAAAAATCTTTTTTTTAATAATTTTTCAAATAAAAGTAAAACGATTATATCTGAACAGCTAGTATTCCATGTTTGAAGAATATTGTAGCCGTTTTCGAGAAAATTCTAAAAAAAAAAAAGAAAGCTCGAAATCCGATTGTCTAAAGTTGCACTTTCGAATAACTGTTTATCTTCAAATTTGGAATTTTAGCAATGCTTCTAATGTACCCTAATATTAATTATATAAGTGGCAGAAACATGCATTATACTGATTTATTATGTTAAATGATAGCCGAACGTAGCTGGTCTCAGCGAATCCCCCAAACAAATGTATTTTTCTAGACAAATGTTTCATATAATAGTGACAAGCGTTTATGGATAATAGTGACAAGTAGATTTGGATAGTATATGAGTTTGGAGAAAGTCGTTTTTGAGAAAATCACGAGAAAGACCTCGTTATCAGATATGATGGTGGTGGTACCTTCTAATGGTGGTTGATCGGAATCCGCCCACATACTAACATTTAGAGAAAGAAAATAATGGCGGATAAGATAATTTTTCACTAATTTTTATCTGTGTTAGATGCAATTAAGCTAAAAGTTCTCAAAGCTTGTTATACGAATATAAATAATGTGAACATTTGAAACTTTCATAATTTTCCAATTCCTCATGAAGCTATTGTCTCCAACATTCACCCATTACGATCCACAGAAAGATAAAGTTTACCCATACTATAGAAATTTTCCACATTATATTTGATTCCAAAACTGAACATACATTTAGACAAAAATATTATAAATAAATTCAGCGCAGAAGAATATTAAAAAATTGCAATAGAGTGCAGCACTTAAATTGAAGAGTGCAATAAAATTCTTCAAATAAATATTAGTAAAAAATTACTTTTCTTATCAACTATAGAACCATTTCAAAAAAATTCTTAACACTAGCTCAAATTTGAAAATAGTCACCTCTTCAGTCAATCTATGTGTTTTGGTAGAAATTCGTTACTAATCCGCATTTGGAGAGTGACAGCACGAACTGCGAAGCTGCCATCCAGAGAAGATTCAAGAACCTGGCTTAAGAGAGTCGAGGGACTTGGGAATATACCATCCCTAGATAACCCGTTAGGTTTCCTTAAAGATCTTAACCTAATGGAGGAGGTTTTGTAGACGGTGTTGGCTTGGGACATCTGTTTGGGTGCTGTGGGCATCCTGCAGCACCAAGGGGTCATAGCACAATAAATAGATCGTAGATCGTCGCAGTGCATTGTTCCCCTCTCCCCCAAAGTCCGCATTATATTTGATTAAACTTAAAAAGCTATTAATTTTTGTTAATATTTTTCTTAAAATATTTTTACATTTCAAAAATTCAGTTTTAATCCAAAAGTTTCTTCCTGAAGTCCATTACATTAAAATAATATGTTGTAACAAACTATAGAAATCAATAATTGATTAAAAGAATATTTTATATATAGGTGAATGAATATATTTGTATTTTAGGCAATTACATAATTGTGATACTTTTTAGAGTTAGAGAAAGTTTTGTAATCGGGTTTACTTTTAGAAATTTTGTTTTTAACAGCACCACTAGTTTGAAAATTCAAAAAAAGAGTTTTTAGCAATTGATATAGTAATTTATATATACACATATATTCAATATACATATAGATACAAGTGTATTCAATACACTATGTGTATGTGCGTATCTATGTAAGTGGAATGAAAAAAATATACTCTACTGAATGTTTTTTTTTTTTTAGTTTTTCACCATTTTCTAGTAAATGGCTTCAACAATTTTCTTCAAATATCATTTACAATGCATATACCACAAATGTCAATCACTTCTGTTTGAATGATTTTTCCAAGAAACTGCTTTTTCCTACTGCAACATTAATCTTTCCTCTAAAATGCCACTTCAATATAATATACGTCGGCAAGATGAAAAGTCTCGGCCTAGTAGTGAAAATGAGTTTTTTTTTTAAATGCATTTGTTTCTCAGTGTAGTCTCCTTTGTTTTAAAATACTCTGTATAACGTTGCTTCAATAACTGGATTCCGTCTTAGAAACGTGCTCAGAAGGTTTTCAAAAATATCCATCTACCGCTGCTATCACCTCTTTATTTGACCCAAAACGTTTGCCAACCACAAATTTCTTAAGGTTTAGGAATAGATGAAAGGCAGAGGGAGCCAAATCTGGCGAATAGGGAGGATGTTCCAACAATTCCTATTTCAAATCCCTCAATTTCTTTATTGCCAAGGCGCCTTTGTGGGCGGTAGCATTGTCCTGGTGAATGAGGATTTTTTCTCTTACAAACTCGGCATTTTCTCACTAATTTTGTCACCTAGCTGGACAAGAAGATGTGCATAGTATTTCCCATTAATTGTTTGACCCTCTAGCAGGTAGTCAATTAATAGAATCCCAAAAAACACTGGCCACAACCTTTCCACCCGATGCAATTGTCTTTGCTTTCTTCGGTTTGATTTCTGCAGAGCCACCGGCTTCTTCCCAATGCTTGGACTGTTGTTTTGACTCAGGTGTAAAGTGATGAACTCACGTTTCATCTATCATAATAAATCGGTGCAGAAAATCGGTTTGATTTTTCTTAAAACGGCACAAACATTGCTAAGAAACTCGATTCCTCATTTGTTTGTGACCAGCATTTAACAAATGCGCCATCCATCTTGCACAAAGCTTACTCATACTGAGTTATTCGTGTAAAATGTGCTGTGCCCTTTACTCTGAAATGCCTGCTATAGCGTTAGCTATCCTCATACGCCTTTAATATTGTCGAACATCTAGAACTATATTGTGTTTCTTCTCGATATTTTCTTCGGTTGTTGCAATTTTTGGCCGCCCTTCACGCATCAGCTTAAATCGATGTATAACCACATTTAATCTCAGTTGCCCATGTTGATAATGAAGATGTACGGACTTCTTATACCAACTTTGGGTGAATTTCTGTTAGTGATAAACCATCGTAAAAAAAGAATTTTAATGACCGAACGGTATTCACGTTTATTCATTTTGTCAAAACCACACAATCTGCTTACTTTAAACAAGTGTATAAAACAAAGTATTTGTTTGATCAAATTGACATTTGATATTTACTTTTGCACCAAGTGTGCTAACATAACAAAACAGTAATTTCATTTGTAGCACTACCATCTATGGGGTGGGCCGAAAACTTTTCACCTTGCCCTAGTTATAGTTCTACCACGTTTATAACTCATTCGATTTGCAAACATTCCAAATTAAAAGAAAATTGTAGAAAAATCGGGAGTGCAACTTTATAAAATCGTTTTGATTTGTTTATTTATTTATTTTTTTAATTTTTCTTAAAAAACGGTTCGAAATAATTTCGTTAAAACTTAGAATGCTATATTATGCTCAAGAATCATAGAAATATCATTTTTATTTGCAATATTTTTCTGAAAAAAATCTAGAAATCTGTGGCATTTTCAAGCATTATTGAAGTTTGATCTAGTGACTGTCTTCTAGAGAATAATGTAATCATATTCCATTTATTAACTATTGTATTCTGTAACTTACACGGTTCCTACTGCCATCTTCACTATTTTTAACATTTGAAAGTCCCAGATTCGAAAGTCAGTGAGTGCTGTCGTAATATTTGTCACTTAAAGTGCCTCTCCTGCTCACTGATCTGCAACAACACAATACCGTTCATATTATTCGTTGCGCGTATAAAAAAAAAAAAAAATTGTATTACTGCATGACGAGAAACTCGTGTGAATATTTCACACCAGATTTTTTTAGATATTTGTATATATTATATATGCATAACATATATATTATATAAATTAAAAATGCCCCTAAAAAAGGACAGTCTCCGGGTACATTTATATCACTCGTGACCTATATATTTTGTGATCCAGCAATTTCTCTCATTCTCCATGATAATGTCCTCCCAACAATTGAGGCTAATTCTATATTCAAAAAAAAAAAAAAAAAATCCTAAATTAGCAACAATTACTACTACTGCATTAAATAGATGATTGTACAAAGCATTACATTTTATTCTAGATAATAAATGATTATTTCAATAAAATAAATCTTCTTTAATGTGAGTTGTGGTCACTTTAGAGAATGTGGTATTGTGTTCATCAAACAGCCAATTATATACTGACGATCAATATCGCAACTTCCCAAACTCATTCCTTCTTTCTTTCTTTTTTTCAAGTTGTCTTGACCAAATTTACGACTGATTATATGTAGCTATATAAAATATAGTACTCTATACCCTTGTAAATGGGACGACCTAGTTAAAACACAAAAAAAAATAACGTAATTATATTTTTTATTATTTAAAGAAAGTATCTTTCATAAGAAAATAGGATATATTCAAGAATGCCCCAGTTTTAGCATAAGATTTTTTTCTGTAAATTATTGCAAATAGAAAAAAAAAAATTCATGTGATACACTAGCAAGATTTTCTCTGATTTCTCATATAACTGAGAAATTTTCTTCAAACTTATAATGGTTGCTAAATGTTTTGTAGTCTTCAGTAGTTATTTCAATGAGAATTCTAAATTTAATAAAATGACTTTTTTTTCAAAGATAAGTATAACCATTCTTTTCCAGGAAAAAAAAGCCCTTAAAATGAATTTTCTCGGGATAAAGTTACAAACAAAAGTGATAGGCCTATAAAAATTTAGTAATAGCAAGTTTAATGAAATCTTTTAGTGTCTTCATACAGAAAGTGTTGAAACAGCACTTTAGAGGACGTCCTAATGTCATCCTTCTTCTAGGTCAATTTTCACAGAACAATCTATTTCAGATAAAAGTGACGCTGTTAGATATTATGAATAAGAGGATATTGCTAACATCACTTTCCTATTCGATGTCTTGGGATACCCAAACAAAATGCTTCCCACAATTACTCTTTATTGAATTATTTTTGTTTACATGTCTAATTACATGCATCATAAAATTTATATTAACAATTTTGTAAATATAGTTCATTTTGTGCTTCGGAAGAAATCTTAATACTTGTATTTGAAATTTTCACAATTCAATTTTAAAGCTGTAGAAAGTGCAATTTAATATTTCCGTGGAACAGCCCAAATTCTTTATTAATTTTAATATTTTCTGGCAACTCTCAAAGGTGCGTAATAGTTTTTTGATATCTAGTTTTGAGTCATAAGTTTAAAAAAAAAAAAATTGTTGAATATGTGGATGGGTCCGCAATGCTGGATAACATCTGGTATTTTATCCGTCGTACCATGCATATTTATGTTGTTCTTGTCCGGTTTCGAATTTTCAGCCATCGTCAGAAAAAATTCACCAAGTTCGTGTAGAGAGTTCACTTCAAACGTAATGTCTGTTACACTCAAACTTGTTGGTTTTATATATATATATGTGTGGGGAGGTTATTAGATTATCTGATATCATATATGATCACCTTATAACCTCCCCGCATATATACAACCAACAAGTGTGAGTGTAACATTACGTTGAAGTGAACTCGATACACAAACTTGCGTGAATTTGCTCCGACGATGGATGGATGAAAATCCAAACCGGTCAGGAACATGATAAATATGCATGCTACGACGGATAAAATACCAAATTTAAAAAAAAAATTGCTGGAATTACTGCTTCCATAAAACAGTTCTATAAAATCTGTGATTATCTGTGTATACAATGGTGTAAATTAAACTAAATTTAAGTCTATGTTATCCCACAGTTTTGACAAAAACACCCTAATGATGGACGAACGCCCGAAAATGGTCGATGACCACGAAAAGAAGCAGGCTATCATGGAAAATATCTCTGATGTATTTTTGGTTGTTTATAATCCGACGTTTCACCGTAATTACAATCCACTTCTACAGATATTGTTGGCTTCAGGCTTCAGTGTTAGTCTAATAATCAAGTGAATAAAAACTTGAAGAAACTTATTGTAGTACTAGGAAATTACTGATCCGATCACAACCCAAAAACCAAGATGTTTTGAATAATAGTGAATATTAATAATTAATAACACATGCAAGAATATATTAATATATAAAACATAGTATGCAAAGTAGAGCCCATTTTTTTTTTTAAGACGGGCTTAGCATGCAACTAGGTTCCAAATTAGGTATCGTGGTGTAAAACATAGTATATCAAAAAGGTAATGAACAGCATCAACAAGCTGAGTTTCATCATTTACCTGATTATTTACCATTATTTCATCATTTATCATTACTAACACTTCAACACTTAACAAAAGTTTTCATTTTGCTGCGATTTTTTCAAAAAGGCTTCAGTTGATTTTCTTCAAAATTCATTTTCTCTCTAAAACACATAAAAGTCCAATTAATTTTATTTGAAATATTTTTTGAGCGGAGGTACACTTATATAATAACTATATTATTTTTTGGGATTTAATGGTGGCGGGGGGACATTCATTAATACACGTATATTATTTTTGGGGATTTGATTGAGCGGGGGGGACATTCATAAATATTCATAAGTTATTTTTCGGGATATTTGTGAATGAAAATACTATTTTTCATTGATTTGGTTTCATAGACGTTACTTGCATTGCCAATAATAAAATAAGTATATTTAGTACAATCTGTCAACAAAAAAAACTGTGAAACTTGCAACAAGATGAAGACGTGTTAATATTTCTTACTAGATACTTTTTCATGATTTTTTAATGAAAGTTTCAATTTCATTGAAATAAGATGGTAATATTTAGTTAATAAATTATTCGTTTAAATGATTTTAGTATAAAATTGAATATTATGCGATATTCTCGCCCATAAATTGTATACGATTTTCAATATACGTAATTTTTAGTTTCTAAATGGTTTATGGAAATTGCAGCAAAACTTTTGTAGAGTTATTGTCAAGTGTTGAGTTGATAGGGTAAGAAAGTTTATAGCTGATAGTTAGGTTGCAATATGCTATTTCTAGCACACTACAGTCAGCTCTGGTGCTGTTATATTAATCTTTGTCAGAAACACTATACTTCCGCACGTACCAGCAAAATATTTATTGTCTCTAGAGACATTGGTGAAGTGAAAGCTTTTTTTTTTTACTCACTGTCGTTATCAAAATTAATAGATAGTTCCCTAGCGAATCGCAAAATTATTTATTACATTAATTGTTTTATTGTGTGATGTAATATGGTCGGATTAAAATTTCGAAGTTAATATATCAGCAAAAATAAACTTTCTGTGGCAATCGAAATTGATGTTTTTAGCACTTGATGTGCTATCACAGTCTGACCCGGTTCATGGCAGGGAGTATTTTAGTTTAGGTTAGCGGAAGAAATGTAGATAATTTGATTACTGCCATTATATATGTAAAAAAAAAAAAATAATTTTTTATTTACTTTATTTGTAATGATTGTATATGTCCAGAAATGTTAATAATAACTGTTAATACTCTCTTTAATCTTAAGGATCTTAAGGTATTTAAGGATTCCATTGGCTGACTTGGTATGGCTAAGAATATTCATTGACAAATGCCTAATATCGAATTCCGTAAGAGAATTAAATGATACTTGCCTGGGCGTAAACTAAGACACTCGATGCAGATGGCGAGAAGGTTATAGGAGCGAAGAAATCTAGCTGCAAAAAAATGAATAAGAGTCGAAATAAATGATCCTACTCACCTTGTTGCAGACGGTGGCACAGTAGCGGCGATGAAAGCTTGAATTGAAGGGCTCAATGAGTTCAGAAAGCTGAAAGGGAAAAGACAGAAATAGGCCAGGGAAGGGTGTGTTTATGTGGCGTGTATTTGCAAAAGTGTGTGTGTGTGTGTGTGTGAGAGAGAGAGAGAGAAAAGAGAGCGTGTTAGTAAGAGATGGAAAGTACGGTGAATTATAAGGTAGCAAGGTGCGTTAGTCTTCCTATGAAGTTATACACAAACTCGGTGCGGATACTTGGAGAGGCGTTCTTCCAACTTTCAGAGGTACAAGTACTGAATCTAAATGTTAATGTTTGACGTATATAAGGAAGAAACACTTTGCCGGTGAGCACTGACAATAAACACTTATATAGACTGGAGATGCGCGATAACTAAACTTTGCCTAGTTCATTCGTCAGAATCAAGAGAGCAAGTAAAGAAATTTTATAAAGGGATAGAGGATAACTAAAGGGTGTGGGAAAGTAAGGTGGGGCAAAACCCCGCCACATAAAAGACGCCGACGATCCCACCACCAAAAGAGAAAGAGTGGGAAAGTGTGAGGAAGCGTGAGAACCAGGCAAGCGCTGAAATGAAAAAAGGAAATAACATTTTGGAATTTGCAAGGGATTTATAAACAGAGTTATAAAAATAGAAATATAAAGTAGCTGGACTTAATTCTCAAAGGTGCCGCGACCGAACCATATTGATCTGAAGAAATTGCATATTAATATATAATTTCTTTTTGGATTAAAACTGATCATAAGATTAAAATATACTACTCCCCAAGGAAAATGAATTGTGAAAAATAAGTTAATTTTTTATTTTATAATATTTTGGGGTGCGATTGCTTTATTATTATTATTATTATTATTTAAGAAAAACTATTAGGGAAAATTAGTTGACACAAGGTCTAAAGCATCTTCCAAATAGTAAAGTATTGACTACCCGCAAGGAGTATCTGTTGTATGCAGTTACTTGGGGAGTACCGACTCCACGAGTTGCCACAACTCAGTACTCCATGCACTTCGTCAGAACAGTATAAAATACACTTAAACTACATACATTCTACACTTTACAGACAAGGACAAACACAGTACACGAACTGGGTCTCCGTCCGTTGTTAATTGGCATAAGCCGGGGGAGAAGGAAGGGATTAGCTCAGTGGTAGCGCACTGAACTAGCAACGCGGAGGCCCGGGTTTGAATCCAACATGCTGCCCTAAGATTTTCTCTTCCTAGGAGCTCTACAAATCACTGTACGGTGATGAGCAGTGACTTACGGACTTGAACTGTGGGGTCAAATTCACAGAAAATTTAGGCCTTTCAATCCAAAACCCTCCGAGAGATAATAGTTGATCAATTCTACGTATCCATGCCCGCAAGTGATATCTGTTGCATGCAGTTACTTGGGAAGAGCGACCCCGCCGGGTTACCACAGCTCAGTAATCCATGCACTTCGTCGGTACAGTTTACAATACACTTAAACTACATACACTGTACTCTTTACAGACAACGACAAGCACAGTATACAAGCTAGGGTCCCTGTCTCTAGTTAATTGGCTTAATCCAAGGGAGAAGCTCAGTGGTGGCGCGCTGGATTAGCAACGCGGAGGTCCAGAGTTCGAATCCAGCATGCTGCCTTTAGAATTTCTCTTCCTAGGAGCCTCTACAACTCACTGTCCGGTGAGGCCAGTACTGCCTGTAGCTAGAGAACGCAGCTTGCAGGCCGACAGTGCACTGACAAGGCTCCGGGGGAGCACAACAGATCTTTCAGGTCGCAGTGCGATAATTCCCTACAACAATCTACATATGCAAAGTATGTTTAATTTCCTTTACAATATTAAAAAACACAGGATCTTATCTTATATCAGCAATAACTAATATTGATATCTGCGTTGGTGTATTCATAGCTTCCCTGCAAGTTTTCAGATTCTAATGATAATTAATATGTTAAAATATATTAAATGGTAAAATATTTGCATGAGAACATTGACATTTCAGGTACAATTTTTTTCACAAACGTGGTGGAAGCTAAGGATAATTAATAGTAAAAAGTCCAAACTATGAAAAAGATTTATCAATTACAAGTGTGTGAATTGCTGAATAAAAAAAGTGATTAAATTTGGGTTTAGCCATTTTTTTCATTTTATATATTAAGAAAGGTAATTTGATATTCCTGGGCGTGCAAAATTTTCTTCCTTTTCCGTTCCACCAAGAATCCTTCTAGAGGTTGTGAAGCACAGATTTATATTTATGTCTCTCTGATCATGGTAATAAAACTCAATGCCCCATTTCGGAAATCATTTCTTGTTATTTACTCTTAAGCTGCCAGAATTTTTTAATCTTTTACATTCATAAAAATTAATATTTATCGATTAAATTTTTACAGTTGTTTTAAAAAAATTATTATTATTTTAACCAGAATATATATCCCCATTAATAATTAGCTAATGGGTTATAAGGTCATGAGGTAATAGTGAGATCTTCAGGTGAGGTCACAGCCTATTCCAGTTGACCACTCTGGGGAATACCGTACATTGCTGACTAGTACACGACACGTTTAACTCACACCACACCCAATGGAAATGAACAAATTAGAAATTATATATTTTATACACTTCCTCTATGTTGCATGAAATCACGCTAAAATAAAAAGAAGTCATATTGAAATTTGTATATGTAATAATTTTATATTTTATTATATTCCAAAATAATCTGTATCGTCTGGGAATTTTACCGGTATAGGAAAAAGTACCTATATACTATCAGAATTAAATTCCACATCAAACCAAAGAATCTTTACGACTGAATAATAACTTTAAATTAGGTGTCTGAACCACAGTATTGAGCAACAGTTAAGTATGGACTTGCGTGTATTATGGTTTGTTTAGTAGCCCAGCCAGCTGGTACTATTGTCAAGGTTGCAATGTATATCAGTATGTATAATGCAGTTGTTACCGACCATTGATTATTACAAACAATACAATATGCTTCTTTTTTTTTGGAGGTTGGTCAGGATAGATTAAGAAAATTCACTTCTTGCTAAAGTTTCGGAAATATATATTTCCACCATCAGATATACTTTTGTAACTTACTAAATTATGTTGGTGTCTATGAGTGTGACATTTGGTATATCTGAAGGTAAGATTCGGTTACCTATACTTTTGGTTATGTAATGTTATGGTGTGATGATGTTTGTGTGTAGGTAGCTTGTGGCGTGAGCGTTTTAGCGAAAAGGGCTTGTATGTTTGTTTGAGATAGAATATAAGAATATAATCAAGAATGCACCACTGATTATGAAATAAATATATTTTCTAACTGAATTTAAATAGCTTTATAATATCACAGCGATTAAGTATAAATCAATTAATTAATCTAGATTAAATGCTAAACTCTTATGTTTTAACTTATAACTGGCACTGATTTGAAGAGGGCGATTCCTGAAGTGTTCTAGCTTTGGAAGTAGATTTACGACTGTATGGTTTGAAGGCTGAGTTAAGACTGTATTTTTTGAACTGAACTATTTGAAAGCTGATGGCTCTCTCTATTCTTTGGAATTGCTCTCTCTCTCGCGGGGGAATTCTCTTATACAAAAGAGTTACCCTAACGGGATTTTGTGCCTTTGTTTAATGATCCAAATTTACAGTACCTGACAGTAAAATACATTCTTTTTGAAGTTAAATTCACATTATAAAATATTCTAAATTATTTTTAAAAACTATTATTTTTCATTTCGTTCTTCCACTACAGTTATTTTATAACACACTTAATTTATGTTGCTGGTAGGAGTGACGATTGGAAAAGTCAGAAGAGATAACGCACGTAGAGCCAATATTTATATTCAAGATTAATGTTTTTCTTTTCCATAATACTGTATTCAGTGTTATTAAGGTACGTATCCACCAAAGGAACAATGAGGAACATTTATGTTTCTGTTGAATGTTTCGTAAAATGTTCCATTAAGTTCCAATAAGTTGTTTGTTGATGCAAATTGAAAAGTTGCTTTGTGCTTTGTGTTTCCGTTTGAAGCGGTAAACGTCAAAGGAGACAGTCGGCCACAATCGGATTGGGAACTTTTTGTTGCGGCAGTGGAGACAGTAGCGTTGTTGTTTGTTTCGGTTTAGTTGTAGTGCACGTGGAGAAAACCGCTTGTGCATTTATTCAGTGCCATTTATAGCCATTCCAGATCTGAACTCGATATACGAATAAAATTTTGAATGTCCCCCCATCGGTTGTATGGCCTTGCAGTATATCAACTTTCTTTAGGCATTTAGAAGTTGTAAACGACCATACTGCTCCCTCTGTTTGAGACTTGGCTACCCAACTTTATGTTTCCTTTTCCTTTTTGTACTTAAATTAATAATATAAGCAGCGGCGAAGCGGTCTTGTTCGTCTATTTTCTAGCATAGTTGTTGCTTTGGTGGATCGACTGTGTTTCCAGAAACAAAACGTAAATGATGCTAAAATTAGTTACTTTAGTAAAGACAGAACGTTTCCTTGTGTTGCCTTAAGTTCGAAACAAGTGGCAATACATGGCAACAAAAAATTCCTCATTGTTCCTTTGGTGGATACGTACCTTAAAAGTTATGTGGAATCTCGGTCAGAGAAAGAAATATAAATACTTTTAAATTCTCACCGACGGTTTGCAAAATTTATTAACTTATATTATATTAAACATTTATTAAAATTACATTTATATAATTTAATGTTATTAATCGCGGACGAAAATGAAATGATATTATTTACATAATACATTTTTAAAATACTCATCCATATTATGAAAGAAGTCTGCTAGAAACATGTGAACTCCAGTATATAAAGACCTGTTTCCCACTAAATATATATATCCTTTTTGAACGATTTCTAGACAATCCTAAACGTCAAGTACCATTTGACACTAAATTGCTCTCGAGTGATTTAGAGCAACAAGTGATTGAATTCTGTTTATTGAACTTTGTCATTCTCTTCTTCCATTTTCTAATATTACATTCAACATTCATTGAACTTTGTTAAAGACAAAAAAGAGAATTCTCTCGTAAATGGAAATTCTTTAACACATATTATTTAAAACAGATTAAAATATAATGAAATAAAAATTAAATGTAATTAAATCCATGAAACTATTTAATTTGTGTTAATTTTGTTGTTAAGTGGTTGTTGTTATGTCAATGTCCTCACAGTATTTTCTGAAATAGGTCTTTTAAATTAGCGGCATCGTTTTTTTTTTTACAGTTCATTGCTTGGCTTTTTATATTATTTTTTATTTTTTTTATTTATTTTTTTTTTTACAGATTAAGAAACAAATGTAAGGGAAAATAAGCATGAAAATTTTTAAATGTTTACAAGGCTAGGAAAATCGATGAATCAATTTCATTTCATTTACGAGTATTTTATTTGGTTGTTTATTAGATATTTTGGGCAATGAAAGGACGGATGCCCTAGCGAGGGAGGGTTCGTAGGATACCTTTGTCAGAATGTTTGTCAAGTAGCCTTTTTTTGCATTTCATATCTTTGGTTACAGTCTATTCGTTTGAGTCTGGTATAGGGGTTCTATGTTAGTCGTTTGTAGTCGTACTTGGATCGCAATAGGAATGATAGATAATAGTGCTGACGTTATGAGGACTGAGAGTTCTCCTGTTTAGGGTGAACAGCATGTATTTGGAATACAGTTCGTTTATCTTGATCTTCTACTGCCGGAGCTAAGGTTCAAGAATATGATGTAGGAATTATAGAGTATAAGGGATTGCTTTGACGGAATCAATAGGAGAGGATAGAATTGCCGGTAGCAATTGTATTTGGATGACTAGGTTGATAAAATTAGTTAAAAATGCATTTTATGTTTTTCTTTATTTTTTAATGTAATTTACTTTACCTACACGTTTAATGTCAAAGATGGACATAACTAATTTTCAAGATATTCGATATCTAGATATGACGGGGAGATTAATATTTTAACAGTTCGAAACTGGCCATTTCCGTGTCGTTTTGTTTAATGAATTTTGACTTCTCAATAAGTTTAAAAAAAAAATAAAAAATAACTTTAAAGCAATGTAAAATTAATGGACTGAACCTCAATCGCTACACTCTCCATTATTGCCCGTCGTTCTCCACCATTGTCCCATTTCTCTTCGAGCAATCCTGCTTCATGTATCAGGAATTTTACCCGTTGCTTTCCTCAGATTTCCCTCCACTTGAGTGTCCTAGCCGCTTAGCGTTACGATCTTCGCCTATACTGTGGTTATGTTCCAGCCACAACAAAGTAAAAATGTTATAATATCTACCACTAAATATGCCCTAGCGAGCGGGGGTTCGCAGGATACCTTTATAGGCCCCGAACCCTTCTGCGGCTTGTCCAGGAGCCTCATCCAAACTTCTATCAAGGGGTGGATAGAAGATCAGCGTCTGCGTTGGTGGGAGGGAACACCAGGACAGAGGCAGGCAAAGCTCTTCATCAAAAGACATTTGCCTAAATTTACCAGAGATCTACTGAGTCATACCCGAAGGGATATAAGGCTAATTGTGGGTCTACTAACAGGGCATTGTAGGCTGAACAGACACATGCACCATCTACAACTTGCAGATAGTGCGGTAAGCCGATTTTGCAAGGCAGAGGAAGAAGCCTCACATCCTCTGTGAATGCGCCGGCCTGGCGAGGATATGGTACCTTCAATTGGGGACAGGCAATCCCGAAGCTATAAGCTTCATGACGGAGCCGCTCTCAGCTTTGCTAGGACTGATTGGGAGGGCAAAGCTAGGGGTTGTGCTATAATTTAAGGGGATCCACAATAGACCTCGTCTTGTAGGTCGCAGTGGAATGAGGCTCCCCCCCCCGTTTCTAATCTAATCCAATCTAGATATTTGTTTGAATGCCAAGCACAGATATTCGTTACACTTAATTCATTTTCCATTGAAATAATGTCAGAATTAATATTTAGATATTTTGTTAGTCTATCTTTAAGTGGAAGTATTGCCATTGTCATTTTCTTTATTTTTTAAAATTGTAAGCATCTTTATCACTGCAACAACCGCTACTGCTTGCCCGTATAATTGTTGACATGCATGTTATATGTGAGATAATTTTGTTAAAGTTAGTTTCATTCAAATATGTCATATTCAAATAATATTTGAATATGACATATATATATTACTTTACTCATATTAATACTTCGAAGGCCAAGACCAGTTTTCAAATCAAGTGAATGTGTGAGTTATTGAAAATAAGATAGCGTAAAATAAGGTCCTGTAAACTACTTCCTTGCCGGGGCATATCCTTGGTAGGATATATCTATCCCTCTTATCAAAGGGGGTCCCTTTTAAATTAGCTAAGTTTTTTTTTAACAAATTAAGGAATAAGTAAAGAAAGGAACATTTTTATCTTTAGGCTGCGTATCTAGTTGGTACCTTGAAGAGATTGGTACCCACCCCCTAATAGTGTTCACATAAAAAATTCAGATCGTTAAAATAAAGAGTGGTAGCAAAATTCGTTCTTTATAATTTATTACGAAGCTATTGTGCTGATATGCAGCTGACAATTAATTACTCAGCTAGGGTAATTATTTTTTATCTTTCCTAAACTTTTTTTTTAATGAAATATAGAAGCCTATTTTTAACCATATATTAATGATGTTTTTAATTAACCATATAATATACTTGAAAAGATTATTTTTAAATTATGATTCTTAAATTTGATTTTAAAAAACTTGTGGAAAAACAGTATTTCCAATTAAACAAAAATAAAAAAATAAAAAAATGATTAGATATTAGATGTGGAACGAAGTAGCTCTAAAGCCAAATCCATTGGGACCAAGAAGATCTATTACAGATCTATCATCCCTTGGGTACGGTATTTGTACATAGAATATAGTAATCTGTAATGTGAATATTGTGTAAGTTTGAGTATGTTGCTAAGTTAGAGATTACTGTACGATAGTTGCACAATTAAACTATATCCGGTATAAGTTCACTAAGCTGTATGCTGCGGGGTGTGTGGCCAGCATTAATTTTTATTACCAAATTGTAGCAATTGTTGGGCGTTAGAAATGATCAGATGTATCTATTAGTTGGCATATCGGCCAGGAAGTATCCAAGAAAATATCAAATAATTTTTAAGTGTTTTTTATTTGAAACCCAACGTTTCGGCAAACATTGTACACCTTCTTCAGGGGCTATCTTAGAGTGACAGAAGTTTTGGAAGTCTTGTCACAACATGTTTGATTATGTCTGTAGTTATGAGTGTACTCATAGTTAAAGTGTACTGATATTGTATGTATCATGATTAGAGTAATACACAATCAAACATAATCAAACATGTTGTGACAAGACTTCCAATCTTCTCTCACTCTAAGCTAGCCCCTGAGGAAGGTAAACAATGTTTGCCGAAACGTCGGATTTCAAATAAAAAACATTTAAAACACTTGAAAATTATTTGGTGTTTTCTTGGATACTTCCTGACCGATAAGTCAACTAATAGATACATCTGAATTTTTATGACCAATTAAAAAAATCAAAAAGTGATTTCCACGCATCTTTATCATGGAATTGAAACGAAAGTTTAAAAAAAAAAAAAAAAAAATGCTGTCCTTCGACCGAAAGTACAATGAATGATAAGTATATTGCGTTGATTTGATGTAATCAAACGAAAGTACAAATCGGTCCATTGTATGAATGATAAGTATATTGCGTTGATTTGATGTAATCAATCGAAAGTACAAATCGGTCCATTGTATGAATGATAAGTATATTGCGTTGAATTGATATAATTTGTACTGTTTTTAAAGTTATAATTGCTTGGGTTACTCATGCTGTCCTTCGACCGAAAGTACAATGAATGATAAGTATATTGCGTTGATTTGATGTAATCAATCGAAAGTACAAATCGGTCCACTGTATGAATGAAGTATATTGCGTTGATTTGATGTAATCAATCGAAACTACAAATCGGTCCATTGTATGAATGATAAGTATATTGCATTGAATTGATATAATTTGTACTATGTTTTTAAAGTTATAATTGCTTGAGTTACCCGAACAACTTGTAAGTTACCAAATATAATTTTACTTAAATTGAAAATTCTCTGAAATACATAATGTACATAAAACAGATAATTTATCATACATGAAACTATTTTTAGAAATAAGAATAGTGTTGTAATACATCCTCATTGCATTTTATTTTATTTTTTTTGTTTATTTTCTCTTACTTACTTTCTCTTGTAAGGAGAAGTATTGCGATCGTGTCAAATTTACGATATCGATTTTCCACGGGGATTCACGTTTTGGGGCTCCCTGAGTAGCAAAACGTAGTTTTTAGAAAAATGGGCTCTGTGTCTGTGTGTGTTTTAAGTGGATTTGTAGACAAGAGAACTCAAAAACGGAAACTCCAGAAAGTATAAACTTGATATTTCGTTTAATTGCTATCATGGGTCCCCAAAAAGAAATGCTAAAATGTGTTTGGATCTCAGAATCGATCAACCGGAAGTGTCACTTTAGAAAATTAATTTTTCAGTTTTTTGCAATTTTCATGAAAATGGTTCCAATGAGTTTCATTAATGTTTATATACATTACACTACAGACATTTAAATCTATGACTTTTATTTGAAACATTTTTCGGAGAAAATTCTTATAAGGAGTGTTTGTAAGAGGGTTGGGGGGGTTATGATTTTCTCTAAAGTGCTGTTTTAGATTATTATACAATTAATTTTATTGCCAATATAATATTATGATTTAGAATTAAAATTTGTTGTCAAAATTCTGAGTTTGAAGAAGAAAATCGGAATTGCGATTTAATTGACCAGTTTTCTCCGGTTTTCTATCATTTTCACTATAAACACACCAAAAAATTTTATTAATTAAGATTGGCATAGTAACTCTACATATAGAAACTATGCCAATACGTACACTAGCGCTGGATTCATATTACTCTGTAGACAACTAAATATTTAGTAAAAATGGTAAGATTGGAGTAAGTTTGTCAGTTACAAATGTGTTCTAGCTATCTTTTTCGTATGATATCGTAGGTATATTTCAGTGCTGACTGCGAGCGCGGATTTTATATTATGAATACTATTAAAAAGAAATATTGAAACTACTTACAAATAAATCATTTAGATGACCTGGTAAAAATTAAATATCATTTAGCGCTTCTAGTGGCAATAATAAATACAAATAAAGTATAATTAAGTTCTATATATATATAATATTAATTAAATTTTATTTTTATATTGCAATCTGTATAATACGATACAATAAGTAAATATGGTTGAAAAGAGTTGTCTTGGCATGATCGCCTTGAGGATAGAAGATACCCCATGGCAACACTCCCGCTGTGATTCAGACTATGTTAGTCTCGGAAGAAGTAGCGGAGCTAGCGGCAGCTCAGCCAGTGTGGTGGCTTGTTCAGATTAGTAGAGGAGGCGAGATTTTGAATTAATGGATTAGGGAAAAGAGGAAAATTTCATTGAACTTTCGATAGTTGCAGTTTCTCTAACGCATGAGATGTTCAGGTCTTTCTGGGAGAGTAGTGTTGGATACGTAGATTGAAGTTTGTAGATTGCTGTAGGGGATTATTGCACTGTGAGCTGAAAGCATTCTCAGTGCACTGCCGGCCTCCAAGCTGCGTTCTCTAGCTACAGGCAGCACTGCCCTCACCGGACAGTGAGTTGTAGAGGCTCCTGGGAAGAGAAATTCTAAAGGCATCATGCTAGATTCGAACCCTGGACCTCCGCGTTGCTAGTCCAGCGCGCTACCACTGAGCTTCTCCCTTGGATTAAGCCAATTAACTAGAGACAGATACCCTAGTTGTGTACTGTGTTTGTCCTTGTCTGTAAAGAGTTGAGTGTATGTAATTTAAGTGTATTGTGCACTGTTCCGACGAAGTGCATGGATTACTGAGCTGTGGTAACCCGCGGGGTCGCTACTTCCCAAGTAACTGCATGCAACAGATATCCCTTGCGGGCATGGATACGTAGCATTGAGCAACTATTATCTCTTAAAGTATTTTGGATTGGAAGGCCTGTAAGTCCATGTAGATTTGAGTGCACAGTTGTATATTAATCGCTTATGTTCTAATGAGAGTTTCGACCGTCGGCCTGTTAGCCGCTGTAGTAGTTTGTTCAGTTTGTTGAATCCTTGCCTTTTTTGTCTAGTATGTGGGTTCCAAGTTATCCACTTATAGATATGTATATCAAGTTCACAAGAGAAAGTAAATAATGTGCTCAACCTACGGACTTCAATGAATGATAGACAAGAATAATTTAGTTAAGTATAAAAATGTATGAGCATAGTGTAAAATTAAAAGTAAATAGGATAAGTGAATTAGTATAAATTTCTTATCAGCTTTTTTCACTAGCCTTCTTTGGTTGTGTTATTGTATTATATATGTCCCTTTGTTATAGAAGTTTTCACTTATAATTGAAATGTTCTATAAAAAATATTGCACATATTTATTGATGTTAAAAATTATTTTGCTTAGATGCATTTTTGTTTGAAAAATTAGAAGGAACTATGTGTGGGTTGTGTAATTTTTTTTTGTGTGTTTACGTATATGTTGTTTGTAAGTTGTTCTGGGATAATATAAAGGTCGTTAAGATTTTTGTAGAAGTGTCAAAAGCATCTCTTCAGGAAAGTCAAACTTCTTTTTTTTTCTTTTTTTTTATGAGCTTATATCACTATATAATACTTTATTGAATACCATTTTTATTGTTTTTGAAAAATATAGGATGCTAGAGTTCCATTTTCTAAGAAATACAATATCAGTTATAACATGGTAAAGGCAAACTGTTGGTCTGACAGGTCAGTTACATTTCGTGACTAGGCCAGACTAAATAAAACAGGCACGATCAATAACAAATAATTGTATTTGCAATGATTAGAGTGAGACGGAAAATATGTCAATATATCTTCCGATCTACGGAAGTAACCTGCTACTATTTTATAAATACCTATAATAACTTTTGGATAAGTAACATAAAAATCTTTGGAAGGGCGATAAAATAAAGCTGAAAGCTTTTAGAGCTGTGATTAATTAACCAGTGGAATTCGATTTGTTAAAATTATATTAAATTTGCAGTAACTATCATTCTTATCCAAAAAAAAAAAAAAAAAAAATCCAAGTAGTTAGATGGACAAACTTTGGTGGTGAAAGAATCACAAGTGATAATTAGATGAACACAATTTATTCTTCATATTTAAACAGAGCCAAAAATTACGTAAAAAAAAAAACAGAGCCAAATGAATGAATGAATCATCTCTTCCAACTCATATTTAAATAGCCACTTTTCTAGCCGACAACGGCTACATTCACTCAATGTCGATTTATTGGCAGTATGAATCCAACGTTGAGAAAAGCACCTTTTGAGTGCAACCATTAATTCAATTGCAGAAAAGTAAAAAGAAAATGATGAAACATTGATATGCTCAATTTCGGGCACAATCTTTTCGGTGAATTACAAACTATTTCGGTAAAATGGAAAAGTACAGAGTTGAGCATTTTTTTCCAGTCCATGTAAAAAGCAGCTAAATGGTTTCAAACGTTCAAACTCACGTCGAATAATTAAACATTTCAAATAGTTTATTCACCTATGCAATTATTGCTCTTTGTAAGGGTGTTGTGAGGAGATATTGGTTGTTGATGATGAAAGATAAACACCTTGAGCTTGGTTTAAGATATATAATTGATATATGTATATATATAACTGACTGCCCAGGACTTTACACTTTAGAGTTTAGAACTGAACTGAACTGACAGACTGACGTGGCTAAAATGATATGTACGGAGTGTGAATCAACAGAATGATGTCTGATGTGTAAGACTGAATTGAACAGAATTATCCTTGACTGTCTCTCTCTCATATATTTATCCACTGGCCGAACCTCTCCTCTCTGTCCGAGAGGGGCTGTTTTTCTCCGCTAGAGTGGATGAGTGGTGGGGGTTCACTACCCCTTACACTCTTCTTTTTTTTATTAATTAATAGGAGAAATATTAATTAAGATGCTGGAAATGTGGCAAGCAAACAGAGTGTCATGGAGATAATGCAGAAGTAATAAAACTTAACCATCGTCGACGTAAACGCTGCGAATATGCATGAGAGCAGAGTATGTCATGAACAAAAACCAATCATAGAACTAAGATAAAGAAACATTAAAAAATCTTGTTAGAATTCCAAGATGGTATAAAATCGGGTTAATCAAAACTGTGACTCTACAAATGTATTTCTGAAATTTTGTGAATGTTCTATAAAATGTCTCCTTGATTTCCCTTAAGCTGGTATGGTACCTGCATAAGATTTTTACCTTTATAAAATACGATAAAATTTTAAAATTATCTCTTTTATTTGAAATATTTACTTTAGGAGCCCCTTAGGCATCTATGACTTTAAATTTCCAGAGGCACAACTTCTAGGACTTATTATAATCTCCTACAATATTACACTATCAATAATTAATCAAGTAACATGTGCCAGAGAACACATGTTCTTTTTTTTTTACAAAATTCCTTTCTTTACTCTTTTTTTTCAAATATGCTCAAAATGTTCTCTTTTTTTGATTTAGACGACTTTTAAATATTTTATTACATAAACTCGCGGTGCATACGAATAAAGCCGAAATTGGCGCAATCGTCAATAATTTCATTCGTCTTGTTTTACTAACCCTACTTCTTATCTATCAGTATACATATCAAGACTTGTTTTTTTATTGTTACATGATTCATTGTTTAGTTGGCTTCCAGCCTCCGGTCCGGTAATGTTTATGGTTTTTGTGCCCCCACTTCTCTACCACTTCCTCTATAAATTGCAACAAAAATCTGAAGTGTAAATAAAAAAGTAATTTAGTTTCAAGTCATAGTAATAGCAATATTGTTACAAAATTCGAGTAGCGTTGCTTTGATTTTTTATTTATTTATTTTTTTCCCCTGAAATGAGTAAACGGAAGTGTTTGTTTACTGAAGAGTAACTATGAACTAAGTTTAAATGTTTTTCAATCATCACCAAATTCAATATCGGAGGCAATATGCAAGGTTTGTAATACGTCAGTTTCATCTGTATTTTTTTTACTAAAAAATATCCACGTCTGGATGACAAAGTAATGAGCTGTTGAAGGAACTTTAGCTTTTCACACATTAAAACACCATTTTCGTTTTAAATCTGAAGCATAGACGGACATACTTTTAACAAAAAGTTTTGATGATATGGGAAGTAGCTAAGTGAATTTTAAGCTGAAACGACAAAACTAAATTTACCTATCGTAGATAATGTTATCAAATATAATGCAATTATTGTTCCAAATACCGTTTTTATCAGTTTTAATGTGATGGCAACGTGATCAAAATCAAATATTTTTGAAAAACGTCTTCTTTTTATTTTGTCTTTCCCAGTTGGCAATCCTAATTGTATCTAGTTGGGGCAGAGTAAAAGGTTGAGTAAAATTTCATTTATAAGAAAATTTGTCTGATTATAATATTATATTTATAATTATTGTTTAAATTGTATTAAACAATACGCAGAGGACGCCAGCTATATGACTAAGAAATTAATGAAAGAGTGTCCGAAATGGGGCCTAGAAATTAATTTAAATAAGTCAGAATATTTAGTTGTAGGCCATTCAGACATGCCAAATCTGATGTTGGACTCAGGACAAATAATAAAGGGATATTCCAGGGTCAAGTACCTTGGATCTATTCTAAATAAGGATGGAACTTGTTCTGAGGACGTTAAGGAAAAAGTAGGAAAGGGGAGAGCAGTGACGCGGATGCTGCATTCCATATTAGGGAACCGTGACGTGAGCATTCCTACTAAGCACAAGAATATCCCTGGAATATCCCTTTATTATTTGTCCTGAGTCAAACATCAGGTTTGGCATGTCTGAATGGCCTACAACTAAATATTCTGACTTATTTAAATTAATTTCTACGCCCCATTTCGGACACTCTTCCATTAATTTCTTAGTCATACAGCTAGCGTCCTCTGCGTATTGTTTAATACAATTTAAACAATAATTATAAATATAATATTATAAGAGTGTTCAAGAGTCGACCAGTTCTGTATTTTTTTTATATTTTTTTATAAGCTTTGGTTGTCAAATATTTCCTCCTTAGTAGAAAGCGTACTTCTGTATGGTTCGGAGGTTTGGACTCTGTCAGCGAGGTTACGCGATGTATCCTAAATGCTTCGGAAGTGGGGTTTTGGAGGAGGTGCTTAAGAAAAACTATTCTCGATTGAACACCAGAGAGATAGCCGTAGCAAATAAGATAATCCTCGAAAAAATTGATGAGAGAAGATTGCATGGCTTGGACATGTCTTGAGAATGGAAGATTCGCGCCTTCCTAAACAAACGTGTTTTGGTGGCAACCTCCCGGTAGACAGAGGAGAGGGAGGCCAAAAGCTAGCTGGCTCGCACAGGTGCGCGAAGTAATGTCTGCGAGAGGTTTATGCGAAGACCGATGCCTTGGACCGGGAAAAATGGTTACTTGGGGCAAGGAACCCTGAATAGGGAGATACCTTAAGAAGAAGAAGAATTGTATAACTTAAATAGCAGTAAACGTTAATCTGGTGAATGATTCACAATATATTTAATTATTCATTGTTTTGTCTTAATAAATTGTTGGTTAAATTTTTTAAAGTTTTGCGAAAATGAACGAGTTGTCGAGTGTGTTTTCGAACGAGCGAAAACGAACGAGTGTGTTTTGAGTTAAAATTCTTTCGGCACTTCAACAGGCCGACATGTTTTCTAATATTTTAATAAATTAGAACATTAGTTTCGTTAAACATAATAACAAATAACAAAGTGACAAGAGTATCTCACTAAGAGAATCGCTCTTACTTCTTCATTGGTATTGTTGTGAATTAAATCTTTTTTTTCTTTTTATTTTAAAAATGAAAACTTTATATTACTTTGTGTCACCTAGTTTAGTTTCAGTTTGCATGACTCCATTCTCTATTACAGCCAGTAAAGCTGAAGTCTAAAATACGAACCAGTTCCCTCTCTAATAATAATAATAATAACCTCGCTTCTATCTTTTTACAGAGCTGTCACTCAAATATTTCTTTTTTTATTTTTGTTTTTGTACTATTGTCTCTTACTTTCTTTATTGTCTCACTGCTGTCATTTCTTTACCCCGTAGATAAACATATATAATCCTGGTATTATCTTACTTCTGATAATGGATACATAATTAAGTGCTTTTTTGTATTTCTTTTTATCTTTATTTCAGTGATTATTTCTTTAACATGCTATTAAAAGTTTTTATTTATGATTGCAAATTAAGATTAAGATTCTTCAATCTGTTGATTAGACTAATTATTATGTTTACTGGAATATGGTTGTTAATCTCCAACATTTTTATATTATATATTATAGTTACGTTTCGAAATTTGTCATTTTTTACAATTGCAAACATATGTTTTTGAAGAACTAACCTAATATATTACACTTTTATCCCAAAATTTTATCATTTTAAAACTAACATATATAGTGTAAAAAAGTTCACTATATAAGTCTTTTTTTTTAATTTTTTTTAAGATTTAGTTGTCAAATATTTCCTTAAGTTTGAGTTAAGTATCCTATGTGTATATTTGAGTTAAGGTCAGATATTTAATTTTTTTTTTTTTTTAATTTAAGGCGAGTCAATATCTATTATGGTCACTGGCGCCCGTAGCCTTCTCAGAGCACTGCCGGTCTATTCTCTCGTTACAGACAACACCGTCCATCAAAAAACATTTGGATAGCAATCAAATCAAATCAAACTTTATTTGCTATAAGATTACAAATGAGCCTGTTAAGCAAGTGAGTTGGCTTTTCAAGCTGGACATACACTGAATAAATACAATCGAATTCTAACTGTATTCCAAAAATTATAACTAATTAACTAAAATAAATTTTTGCACCATTTTGTCTAAAATAATTATTAATATTGGATGAAAATAAATTAAATAAAATAGGGCTTAATCGCTCTTCCTGAAGAACTCCCTTATTAATTTTTATTTTGTCAGATTGATATATAAGCATTGTCATATAAATGTTTTAGAACATGTATAAATTTAGGGCTTTCTCCGATATCATACAATTTCTGCCAAAGTAGAACGTGAGACAAAGAGTCGAATGCCCGAGCAAAATCGACGAATATGACAAACACTCGCCTACCCTTGAGCCTCAATTGGAGATTTACAGCTGAAGACAAGGTGGAAATGGCATCTACGCAACCCCTTCCACTACGAAACCCACATTGTTCTTCGGGAATAAGAGAGTGTTGCTCAGCCCAGGCCGACAATCTAGTGCACAGTACTTGAGTAAATATTTTTACAATCGAGTTGGCTAAAGCAATGCCGCGATAATTTAAGGGGTCATTAGGGTCACCTTTTTTAAGAAGCATACGCATTTTCACGAAGCCCTACGAATCGGGAATCATTTCTTTATTCCATATTTGGTTAAGAAGTTATGCAAATAATGCAGCCATTCAGGGGGTAAAAACTTAAATGCCTCATTAGGGATCATATCGAGACCCGGAGCCTTTCCTTTGCCACTGCTGAAAATACTATTTTGAATTTCATCCATCGTAAAATCAGGATCTAATACAGAATCGAAAACACCAAAAAAGGCTCGCTTCGGCGGTACATATCTAAAATTGGAACACTTGGATAGCATTTTGTTTGCTTTTTATAAAATTTAGCTTTAATATGATTACAAACATCATAATTGGTTCGTTCTTGAATGTTGATTTTTAACTATTATTCATTGTTGCTTTTAGATTCTTCAATTGTTGAATTAAAAGTGTCAAGAGTCGACCAGTAAGACTGGGCCACAAATGCCGGGCTTGCTATTATTACATCTGGGTGCACACAAGCCTGGGACCTAAGCCTATGTTACCCCCTGCCGGGCTTAAATATGTTTTTTTGTTAGCTCTTCGTAGGATTTGACCGTAATTTTTGGAGGAAGCTTGGTTATTCAAAGTTCTAACCCATTCGTCCGTACCGTATAGCTGGGCGTGACAGAGGAGAGGTAAGATACCTTTGGAGTAGAGCTTAGCGTTGATTTAGCCGGCATGAAGCAATATGAAGTCTTCAGCGCTTGTTGTTGTCGGATTTCCTCAAGAGAGAGAACTGTTGATTCCACTACACAGTCTATATAATTAGCTCTGTTATTCAGTTGTAGATAACAAATCATGAGGAAATCGACATTTGAAACTCTAGAAAGGATTACCAAGTAGTGCGCTGGAAGAAATGAGTTCAAATTAAGGTTTTGTTTGATAGGGTGCAGATTTATATGGAATATTCTGATGCTCTTTGGCATAGCAGTGTGTGAAGGATCAAGATCTGTCTGACGGTGTTTCTTAGTGAGAGCACGCTTAGCCAGCCCACCGTGATCCCATAGACGTTAGTTCTGGGTTTTCAAGCACTTTAGTTAGTATAACTCTATAGCCCCGCGCTAATGCTACAGTAATATTTACAGAGAAGAGACTGAATCAAACACTGTTCCAGGATACATTTATTTTATAGATTATACATTTAATGAAAAAAAAAAAAATAATGGCCCAACTCCTATACTGAACGCATGTTTATTATTAATCAAAACAAATTATACTTTTGTACGAAAAATACTTCTTTTTTTTTGTATTAAATTCGGTTTAACATCAACATATATTTTAATATTAATTTTTGTATTTTTGTTTCTTAAATGATTGAAATATCAACATATCAGTATGTTGTAGCCACTAATATCCAAGTTTTATGAATATAAGTAAAAAAAATGAATTCTGACTTTATTGTTATTTGTGGTGGTTATTTGCCAGCCATAGTTCTACTGAACAAGACTTTTTTATAAATTGAATTTCCTTTCAGAATAGATTCTTGTTTTTAATCCTTTCAGAATTGTTTATTTAAGGATTGTTTTTTTTACAAACAATTGTGTAAACGCAAGTCACGTTGGTCAGGTAATGTTGAATGGTGAAGATTAGTTAGAAATGAAAAAATCCTCTTTGAAATAACGGGATATAAATAATAATATATTGACTTAAATACAATTCTCATAAGACTTTATTTTTCTCCCTCTCTTTTTGTGCGCGTACAAGCAAATCTGATGACATTGAATACAGATATTAATAATAATAATAATAATGAGAAACAAATAAATAAAATATTTAAAAAAAAATTTAAGTTATAGCATAAAACATTTTTCGTTTATGTTGTAATGAGGCAAAAAATATTTATATCAAGCAAAAGTTTTATATTGACGTGAGAAATCACAATAAAGATAAACGCTCAAAAGTTTGTCGTACTCTTCAGTAATTAAAGTGAGATATTCTCATATTTGTACGATTTTTTCTTAATTTTTTTTTTTTTTTTTTTATAATTTAAGGCGCGTCAACATCTATGGTCATTGGCGCCTGGAGCCTTCTCAGTATACTGCTGACCTCCGGACAGTGTTCTCTCGTTACAGACAACTCTGTCCATCATCGGACTGTGAGATGTAAAAAGTCCTAGAAAGTGAAAATCTACAGGCAGCATAGCTGAACTCGAACCCGGGACCTTTGCGTTGCTTGTCCAATGCGCTAACCACTCAGCTAATCCCTTCCCTAGTGCCGAATATAATCTCTTTCTTAGAAGCACTCCAAGAATATATGATATTGCACTTTTGAGAAAAACCAGTATCAAAAGTACTTTTAGAACTTTCTAGTATAAATAAACAAAAAATAATAGATGTAAAAGTGATATATACCCTCAAAACTAGTGAGGTTGGTTAAACTAACGATGTTTGGAATATCGTGTGTTGTACGTCTTCAGATTGAAGTATCACCCGAACTTGGAACAAGTAAAGGGTTAAGGCAAGGAGACGCTCTAGCCTGCCTTCTGTTCAATTTGGTATTGGAAAAAGTAATTAGAAAATCCGTTATACAGACCTCAGGCACTATTGGTAATAAATCCGTCCAAATACTAGCATACGCAGACGACGTAGATATCGTTGCAAGATTCCTCTCAGCCTAAAAAACGCCTTCCGTGCACATCATGTCGGAGGTGGTAATGGGCCTCCTGGGGACAGTATTCAAATAGACTCCTTCTTTTTTGCTAAAGTTAAAGAGTTCGTCTGCCTTGGCTCCCAAGTCAATACCTCCAATATCATTTCGCAGGAAATCGGCAAAAGAATAACGATAGCTAGCAGATGCTATTTCGGTCTGATCCGATATATGATTAGTACCTTGATCTCCAGGAACACGAAAGTGAGATTATATAAAACATTGATTCGCCCTTTTGATGCAACAGCCCATGAAAGGCCAAGACTTGCCAGACAGCGATTTGTATTAGGGGGTAAGCACGCCGAAGTTCCCACTCCGTTTAGTTCCGGCCTTCGCTACCTAGGGCGCTACTAACTGTAGCTTCCCACTTTTCATCACAATGCTGTGTCAAGACCGACTTTGCCCTCACGGGAATCGAACCCTGTATTCTCGCACCAATGGTGAGTGGGCACCAACGCGTGAGGGCTAAATGAATAAATGCCACTGGATAGAATAGGAAAATCACGAAAAAAAAGATATTAATAGATATACATAACCGATTTGAAGCTGTTTAACAGCTTCAAGGTTCACTTCCCTTTTAATTCAGCAAGGAATATCCGATTTTTATGTTTTTATTTTCCAGTTTGTACCGCCAGTTTCAGGAAAGTATACACAAACACACATATACACACTCTCTCTCTCTCTCACACACACCATTCGCTAAAAACATACATTTCTTAATCAGAAGACCTCATCTTTGAGGGATTTAACATCGTTTCTTTCCATTTTTATTTTCTGTTTTTCATTTCAATTGATTTAATTTTGCTGTCTTTCCCTTTTTATGATTCTTTTCTTCACCTTCATCAGGTACAAGGTAAGTGCTGAATTGGTATTCTTCTAATATTTTGTATTGTTTTTCCACTGTTCTACGACTACTTTGGCTTCCTCCATTCTTCTTTCTTTTACATCTGGAGTTTGAAGGTTTTCACTTAAACAACTTGAAAGTAACTGAACGAGAAAGTACTTTACTCACGAGTTGAATATTAAATTTATTCTGCATTACATAGGTTCTTATCATACATAAATATAAAAAAATATGCAAAGGTGCGAGTACTGAGAATGTACACTAATTTTATATGTACTTATCGTCTGACTAAATAGTTTATTGCTACCTGCCTTACTCCTATGGATCGAGTGTTCATCGCTACCCACTCATTCTCTCCAATTTTATCGTACTTTACAGTAGTTGGACCATTATAACAGCAATAGACATACCATATACCACAGAAAACACACTCATACACACACACACACACATAACATACCGAGTTAAAACCTAATACAGTTTAATTAGCTGGCATTCTTTACATTTTTAAAATCCATCCAATATAAAGGAAACAGGAAGATAGAAAATTGAAAAATTAAAATATTAATACTGCAACCGTATAATATTGAAATGAAATTTTGAAGAAAGTCTACTATCGCTGCTCCCCTAAAAGCAGGAATATTTGGAATTCTTATCTTAAATGTTTATAGATGCAAATTATATTAATTTATCTGTAAATATAGAGACGTAATTTTGTGAAATCAGTACTTTTAGTTTTTGAAGAATATTGTACAACCTTTCTCTAAAATTATACAAATATCCAATTCAAGAGCAATTCTCAATTAAAAAAAAAAATCTAATCGAATCAGAATCGTAAGAAAAAGTAGAAATATAAGAAGAAAAATGTTTAACATAAAAATGGATCATTAAAACACTTATCGCTCCAGTTTTCTATTGATCTGATCTGATCTGATTAATATATCAATACGTTCGATCAGTATAAGTTGCAGCCAACCGATATGTAGTAGTACATTTTTAGATGAAGCCATACATTACTTAAGTATAAGGAGATAATTGTAAACTGTACTTATTAGATTTCCAATGAAGGTTTCTGTTATATCATAAATGCAAGTTATTAGACGTCAATATTTAGATATTACAAATGAAAATATTACATACACAAATCCACTACTTGTAAGACTTAGATGAAGAAGCCCAATCTGACACTTTCTTAGTCATAATGTTATCTAATCTCATATTGTTTTTTTACAATTTTAAAGTTTTATGATTCTGATCTCATTACATCATCCCGGAATCTAAATCATTAAAGATTCGTAAGATCTGAAGAGCGGGTAAGCAAACATTTGATGAATCGAAAGTCTGTTACTTCTCATCTAGGCCAGACTAGGAAGGGAGAATTCGATTCTTATAAATATTTACTTCTCCTCTCTTCGGATCCTATGAATCTTTAATAATTTGGATCCGATTACACTTCCAAAACATATTTTTTAATTTTCTCAGATTCGCTGTTATTTATTGGCACTTAGTGCAAATAAATATTGGCATTATTGATCTTATTCATAAAACATTTGTTTCATCTCTGCTTTTATGGTCCATAAAACTTTAAAGTTTGAATAGTGATATATATATAAAAAAAAAATATATATATATCGCCAAGTAATATTAATACTAATTTTTACACTCCAATTCACAAAGTAACAGAACTTTTACAGTTTGAGGTTGATTGCGAATTCTAACGATCCGGATCCATTCCTAATGCACTACTAGTATACAATAACAGAGTGGGTGTAAAGTTGAAAATTTGAATTCCTATATGTTATGCCCAAACCAATGTACATTATTTAAGTTCATTCTACGATTGTGTGGACGTTACACATTACATCCTGTTGGCTGCACGCAGCCCGCCCAACCGTCTCCTCATGTTAACCCATTCGTAAAATTCGCCAACAGAGCGAACAGTTTCACTAATAAATAGTGAAAAACAGCTTTTCTAAAGTTGTGTCATCAGCCTACATCCCAAAAATGGAATAAATTTAGTTTTTAAATAAAATAAAAAATAACTTTTTCAAAATTAAGTTATGCAAAAAAAAAATCACACAATTTCTCTTCTTACACTTACTAAATTGTAGGTAATTGTCAAATTACCTATAAACTTAAAATTGTTACTAAATCTTTAGTAACCCTTAATATTAGTTATAATCTTAGATGGTGGGGAAACAACAAATACTCGATTATTTCTAGGATATAACGAGCTATCTAAAATGTAACCATATAGTAGTGCAGCGGTTGTGGAGCGCGCTCCCTAGGAGAGCGCGTCCCCGTAACTTTACAAGGGGGCATCAAATAAATAAACAAGACAAGGCATCAGATATATTAATATATTAATTATATTAATTTAAAATACAATAAAAACGAAAGCGTTAAAATAAAACAATTCTAAGGCATGTATCTTATAACTAATATTGAAATACCATCTGCCTGTTTTGAAGTAGACAGCGTGTCCAAGTTTATATTCGAGATAGCCATTATGATCTTCCTTTCTATTTGAAGTTTGTTTCTATGTTTAAATTTTTAAAGTAGCTATAGCAGAAAGACCAATTTCTGCAAAGAAAACCCAAATTGAGTTTAAATTCTGGATTATTGGCTTACTTTTATCTATCTGCCTTATTATCTTATATTATATAGGGGGCGCAAAATTATTTAAGATAAAAAAAGGGGATCACGAAATACAAAAAAAAAAAAATTGAGAACCGCTGTAATAGAGCATTGGCAGCTCCTCCTTGTCAAACCTCCAAATAATGTGTAATATCATTTTATGTTAAGCTTTTTTTTACATCACAATCTAATAATCACAGTTTTTTTTTTGTAAAAAAAATTCAAATTAAAGTGATAGCTTTTATAGATATCCAATTAGCTACTTCAAGTTTAAAGAAAATCGTTGGGGCTTTTAAGGAAACTCACGAAATACTCAAAAATATATTTGGTTAAGTCCTACATTGTTAACTTATTTTATTCAAAACTGAAATTCCACAGTGCTTTTAATGGACTGTAATTGTTCGAACAGCTGTAAAGATACTTAAAGGCACCCTTCCGCTACGAAGACATTCTACTTTTTAAAAAATATTTCTATGTTGATTTGCATTAGCAGAAATGGCTGAACCGTTTAGAGGTTAATGATGAGGGCAAGGAAAACGAATAGAATCAAATTGTATGCTATACATATAAGTCAAGTCAATCAACTCACACTGATATTGGCAGCATGGAGGAAAGCTAATGCAAAAAAAAAGCAAGCTGCATAAATATAAACCTATCACTTTTATTTGAAAAATCCCCCCCTCCCCAAAAAAATGATTTTAAATCTAAGTACAGTTTCTTTAACTCTGTTACGCGTTTAGTGTTATGTTATGCTTCTCAGGTGTGGTGGGGGTTTCAACGTTTTGAAGTTATTGAAATGGTTCAAAGATTTTTTATTAAAAACTTATTTGCCCTATCTACCCCTACTCCAAATTATATCTTGTACTGCGAGACTAGTGTAAGTATATTTTTCTTCTAAAGTTACTTTAAAGTTATATTTCAATTATGTATCCAAAGTACTAAATTTTTCAGATGCCCATTTTTCTAAAACTTCAGCTCTCCAAATAATTAATAAAAATACATCTTGGTTTTCTCAGTGGAATTTCTTAGCTCGAGTTGATAATTGTGCATTTGAATTTTCGCTTGAAAATAAGGAACTTTGGCAAGGTCTGATGAAAATTCTTCTTTCTATTATAAATTCTAGGCATTTGGAGGAGTCTGAGAGGCACGCCCAATCTTCAACACGGTTTTTGTTGTGTAAAGATTTAGATCACACTCCTCAGTTTTTTCAGGCTTTCAGATTCAAATCATTGTGGTCTCTCTCTTTAACGCAACTTCGTTGGTTATTTATATTAAGGTGTGAGCTGCTCTATTTAAATTACTGTCCTTTCCTAGAAAGAGATGTGGATCTCTGTCCACTGTGTAACTCTCGGCAGACGGATAACTCTTATCCATGCCGTATATACTTGTTTTTTTCTTTCTTTTGTATATAAGACTAATTTTACAATAGAGTATATATTATTTTATTATTATATTATTATTATTATTTATTTTAAGATATTCTGAGGCATTTGTGATTCTACATATCACGTTATTTGAGTTTATTTAATCTTTGGCGTGTTTTCTGATTATAGTGTAAACGTATTCAGCTTGTTCCTGACAACTGTGCTAATCAATATGTGACCGCCAACACAGTTAGGGCACCTGACTAAAAATGGCCAAGTATAAAAATGTGTCAATTTGATAATTGTAATTAACTGTAGTAAGTGAAAGTTATGCCAGCAAATTTTTAAAATTAGCAATACTATATATTAAATGCTAATAACACATCGTCTTATATATTAACTTACTAAATGCTTTCCTCTACATTCTTTTCGTGACTTCTTCGTATCACATTGCAATTGTTGCGAATAAAAAAAATTTATTGTGAAATATAACACGACTTATTCTCATTTTAATTATTACAATTATGATATTTTACTTTCTCTTACCCCTAAATAAGAGTAAGAACTGCGATCGTGTCAAATTTTTTAGACATTTGAAGTTTCCTATAATGGATGTGTTGGGTGGAGAGAATTGGTTTTGTTTGACGAGTTAAGAAGAAGAAGACTTGGTTAGCACGGTTTAACTGATATATTATAATAGACACAGACTGCCTGGACTTTACAATGGATGAACCTTAAGAGTGGTATGAGAATGACACGTAGCGATTGGATGAACTGAACTGATTTCAACTGTGTTTTTATGGACTGTCCGTCGCTATATTTATACAGCTTCTCCCACTCCAGTCCGAGAGAGTGCTTGAGCTTCTCTTTGCTTTCTTTGGTTGCTGAGCTTCTCTTTGGTTGCTGTTACACCACCTAAGTGGAAAAAAAAAATCTTTTTAGCGGAGGATTTGTATGCGTGGTGTATGTATGTATGTATGTATATATCTCAACAACAAAAACCGCAAGAAACTTGAAACTTTCGATATTCCGTTCAGATACTATCACTGTATCAGACACTAAGCTTTTCGGGTGATATCCTCCATCAAGCGAAAGTGCGACTTTACGTTAATGTTTACTTTTCCAAGTTTTTCGCGTTTTTCTCAAAGATGATTCCAACGATTATCGTTACATTTCGTATATAGTGCAATTCATACATATATATCTATTACTTTTAATTAAAATATTGTTATATGTGGAAAATTTCTTTTTTGGGGTTCTGAGAAAACAGTATAGCATTATGCTTTCCACTAAAGTACCACTTCAGTATAATAATATACTGATATTGAATAATAATATATTCAAGCAGATTAAGGATATTATGTGATATTTTTGAAAGGTGACTGTACGTGTTGTTTCTGCTGGTATCTTATTATAAGTTTAAATTCTTGGAGGCCGTTGTTGTACGTGGTTCTCGTGATTCATCACTTTTATTTACTTCTTATTTTCAATTTTCTTTCATCCTTTCCTGCGTTTTTCCTCATTCTTATTATTATTTTTTTTTTTTTTACTTTTCTCTATGAATATGGGAAATAACACATGCTAGTGTTTATTTTACTGAAAGCAGATTTACAGTTACATCTTCTTAAAGGCGGTAGTTAGAAGCTGCTCTTTAAATTGTTTTGTATCTCATCATTGGTTATTACCAATCTGTAGAAAATTAGATTTTGCCATAAATCTAAGTGAATAATTTATAAAATCCTATTGTGCATACGAATTACAAATCTGCATTACTTAATCATTAAAAATTTACTTAAGTTTTATTAAAATTAGTTAATATTATAACGATTAATAAATGAATTATGCCGGCAATATTGTATAGATATTGAGCTATATTGATTGAAACAGACCGACCGACCCATTTGGTAACATCCTAAAAGCAAATACATATATATACCATGTTTGGACTCGAAGCATTACTAATATTTTCCATTCAAATGTTTTCTTGTTTAAAAGAATACTGATTCCTCCATGTTCTGTATAGAACTTTCACTTTCAATGGATTTTTATTTCAAATTAATAACAGTGTGATTTTATTTTTTAATATCAAATCCATTAAACCATATAGGAATAATTGTTTTATACGTTTTAATGTAAAATTTATGTTAACCTAGAGAAATAAATCTGAATATATTACATGAATTCTAATAGAAAGTATTTTTAATTCATATGTGATGGATGTGTAGTGGAAGGACAAAATCGAAAAATAATAGTTTAAAGTTTCTGAATATTTTATAGTATCCAAAATTGTATTTTTATTAATATTTTATAATTATTTTAGTGCTGTGAATTTACCTTCAAAAAGTGTGTATTTTAGAACCAGGTATATTAAATCTGGTCATTGCTATTAAGAAAACAAAGACACTAAATTCCGTTAGGGCAACTCTTTTGTATAAGTGAATTCTCCCGCGAGAGAGAGAGAGAGCAATTCCAAAGAAGAGAGCCATCAGCTTTAAAAGAGCAAAGAATAGAGACAGTCTTAACTCTACCTTCAAACAGAACACTTCAGGAATCGCCCTCTTCAAATCAGTGCCAGTTATAAGTTAAAACATAAGAGTTTAGCATCTAATCTAGATTAATTAATTGATTTATACTTAATCGCTGTGATATTATAAAGCTATTTAAATTCAGTTAGAAAATACATATATTTTATAATCAGTGGTGCTTTCTTGATTATATTCTTGCATTCTATCTCTAACAATCACAAGCCCTTTTCGCTAAAACGCTCACGCCACAACCAACCTGACACATCCACACCAAAACATTACAGATGCAAGAAACTTGAAATAATATTAATTTTTAAACAAATCTAAATTATCAAAATATGTTGCAAAAGGATCAGCCAGGTAATACAAGTACTGTTACTAGGAATGTCCAAGAACCTTTATGGCTTTGTTCTAACCCCTTCTCCTCACAAGGGAGGCACTAAACGGACAAAGAGAAGAGATATTTCAATACAGACTCGTTCTAGCTACCAAAGTGAAAACATCAGAGCCAGTATCAAGTTTTAAGAGTTTATTCCAATTAATTTATAAGCATATTGTTGTTAACTTAATTTCTATTAGAGAATATAACTTTTGAAAAACAGTGTGACTTCTTTATTATTGCTAAAACTTCATTCTCTTTTAAACTACATACTTACAAGCCCTTCATACACAATCCGCTCGTGCTACACAACCAGCTACCACATATACATCATCCACACCATTACATTACACACATATTCATGAATATTTTGTAAATTTATTTACAAAATTTATGCATACATATATTTTCTAACAATTTGAACCGAAATTCTCCATAAAGTGTTTGATATCTTGTTTTTTTTTCCTCTATAGTTGTAAGAAAAAGTAATACGATCTTATTAAATATATTAAAACTGAATTTCCACTTGAAATACATGTTTTCTAGTAAATATGAATATGAAAAAATATTTTTAACAAATGGAATGAAAGTGTTTGTGCGTAGGTTGTGTGCATGTGTGTGTGGGTGTATGCATGTATGTGTATTTTTTTTAATAAAATTTATTTCAGCATGCATCATATACAAAAGTATTATATGCATTCAAATAGATCATTTACATAAATTTAACCACAATAATTTAACATATATATTACAAGCTATCAATAAAATTAAGAAATGTATTATTTCAGTTAAAATATAAAAGTGATAATATATAATACATCAAATTCCCAGAATTTTAATACCATGTTTAATGCTTAACATAAATTCTTCACTTAATAGTTTTTTTCTGCTCACATGATAGATGGTTATGTGTCCGTTAATAAGATAGCTTGTTGAATAAGTGATAATATTCTGATAGCATCCAGCAGTGAGCGGTGGAAAAGAAGATGATACGGAGTCTGCAATTGTGTCCGTTCCATAAAAGGCAACCATCTGATTGCATTACTTTTAATCTAGACAAGTACGAGCTCAATTTGCCGTATCCAATTAATAGCTGGTAATTAGAAATGAAGTTTTTTCAACTTCAAGCGATCGACAACAACCGGAAAATTTTTTTTTTTGTAATCTGCCCCCCTTAAGGAAGAGTTTGGCAAGAAAGTTCCCACTCTTCTAAGTTGAGCCTTCTCTACAGCAGTTTTTTTAGATGGGAAATTGTACATTTGCTTGCTCTCTTCAAGAGATCCACATTTTTAGCGGATTTCTTTGCAAGTAAGTCTCAGTCCTTTCATATCCAAGCATTCTGGCATGTGCTTTGTTTAACTAAACTGGACGGACCTACTTTGTAACTCAGACATGCAGTTCTTCGTATCCGCCATGCGTCCTAGTTCAATCATCCTTTTACTGATAAGACTGAATATAATTACGTGCTTAGCGCCATTGGCAATCAAGTGGTGTTAAGTTCAATTTTCAATTTTTGTGACTTATACCACTTGGCAGCCAACCCGCCCAATTGTCGTATCCTAAACACCAGCGGAGTTTGTCTGCTATGATTCAGTAGAAAATCTACCATAACTTGAGGGTCAATTAAAATTTTCATTACCCTAGTACATATGCCTTTCATTTGAATGACAACAACCAGGTTAGAGCTTGCACTATTGCTTATTGTTCTGCTTGATTTTTGAAGCAAAACAAATCTAACCTATGTCCATTTTTTGCAATAATCTCGCCATTAGAATACAGACAACGAATGCAGATCCAAACTAAAGCCTTTTTTTAAATTGGTCAAACATAACTTTCTTTTTTTTTTGCAAATTTGAAAATGACTAAATAAGAAAATAAAAAATTTAATAGATACAAATTACAAAAAATATTGTAATTACAACTTTAGATTATAATCTCTTTTCTATTTTAAACCTTTCTCTCTTTAATGTTTAAATCACGTTTTCTGGCATAAAGGCAGAGTTAATATAGACAAAACTTGACTATATAAAAGAACAAAGAGCATATGAATTTTTTGTGTATAACATTAATTGAAAAAGAATATTTCATGAACTTTGATAGTTTATTGGTTAATGAGGAACAAAGTTAGAGAGATTTGATGAAATTCTTTCAAACTTTAATGATTATACATTTTTTTTAAATTTTATGCTGTAAAATGATACCATCTTTTTTAATGAGCTCATTGGCATAAGCTCATCGTTGTCTTATAGAAAATTTAACGTTCTTTCGATTGGTGTAATTCAATTTGTTTTAGCCGCTAACTCTTTAGTAGTTAAGAATATATTAAGAGAATAAAATGGTACTGGAGAATGACTAGCGTTGAGCTTTCCTATAAAGTACCACTTTAATACAAACAATATTACAATGTACCATCTACATAATGTCGTATAATAGAATCATTGTTAGAATTCCAAATCTGAAGTAATTGAAAACCGGAAGTGCAACTTTGCAGAATAGAATTGTAATGATTTTGGAATTTTTTGAAAAGCGATTGTAACGAGTTGATTGTAAACATGGTATGTTAACTGTCCATAATATATAAACCAGCACTTTTATTTGTTAACATTTTTCTATAAAATTGAGTCTTTAATAAAATTAAAGTTGCCGTAACAAGATTTGTTGGTTTGATAGAGGGTGCCCACAGTGTGTCCACTCAGGTATATGTGCATAACTCTTACCTTTTGGGGGGGGAGAGAGGGCTCCTCAATTATACGTTTGTATTGCACTGCAGTTTTAAATACTATTTACTATTCTATTAATTGCAGTAGTAGCAAATTCGTATGAATGGATTCACACCAGATTTTTTTTTTTTCATACGAAACTTCAACACATATAATTCCGATGAAACTGAATTTCGAAAATTTGATTCTATCACAATACTTCTTCTTACACCAGTAGCAGAAGTAATATAACATTATGATTAGTTGGTAATTTTGATTAGCAGTTTTGATTTATTAGTATTTGATTTAAAATTTTGTTGTTTTTTTTCCCATTAATTTTATATTAAAAATTAAAAGCTAATAAAATGGACTTTTATTTTTTGTAAGAACAACACAAACAAGACTTTATACTTAAATTTCGAACAAATTAGCAGCGAAATAACATAAATGTTTATTGAAGCTTACAGGTAACTAATTAGAAAGTAACTAATTAAACTCAAGTCATTAGGCAGTACATCGAGAATATCTGATCTATTTCAATAAAGCTTGGAATTTATCTATAATGTAATTTATTATAGCAGAACTAGGTAGATACCCTACTTAACATGGCACACTTCCAGACCCGTCTGTTTCTAGAAATCCCTCTTGATTTAATTCACCTTACAAATTCTATTTCTCTGCCTTCAAATTTAAAATCGTCTATATAATGTAACCTTTACTTATTTTCCAATTATGAGTTCAAATAAAAATAAATTGAATAAATTATGTAAAAATATATAAATAGAATAATAATAAAAATTTGTAAAGAGAAAGTAAAATGAACTTAATTAATTAAATTAACAGTTATAATGTAGTGGAATTCAAAGGAGCCTGTCCTTAGAACCCTTTAAAATGAATATCTTTTTTCCTGAAAATGTTTGTAAGAAAAGCGATAGATCTATCGATATACTTACCTCATCAGAGATATAGCCTGATAGCCTGCTTCTCTTTTTGTGGTCATCGACCGATTTTGTTTGTTTGCCCATCATCAGGATTTTTTTTGTCAAACAGTGTGATAACATAGACTTACACAGAACAAATCTGTGTTATCACACTGTTTTAAAAAAAAATATCCCGGATGATGGGCGAACAACCGAAACCGGTCGATGACCACAAAAAGAAGGACGATATCACGGAAAATATCTTCCCCTCAATCACCTCCATCCACTTTTCGCCGGTCTAATCTTTCTCCTGTTTCTTGGGAGGGATCCATTTTCTCACCTTCACTGGGCATCTTCCTTCCGGCATTCTTCTAAGTTGTCCATACCATTAATTTCCTTTTTCTATTGTTTCGTTAATGTCCATCTGCTTTCTTATTTCTTCATTTTATCCATTATATCTGGTTTCGGTTATTAGCCCATCACCAGGATTTTTTGTCAAACAGTGTGATAACATAGACTTACACAGAGCAAATCTGTGTTATCGCACTGTTTAAAAAAAAAACAACCCGGACGATGGGCGACCAACCGAAACCGGTCGATGACTACAAAAAGAAGCAGGCTATCACGGAAAATATCTCAGATGCTTTCCAGCTCAACGGAACCAACCACAACAAACATGCTTACCTCCTTTTTCTGGCGTTTCCCTGTGTTGGATTGCCCTCCGAAATTCCCAATCACCATCTCTCAGCCATTTTCCAACCATCTTTCCCTCCAACCACCTCCATCCACTTTTTGCCGGTCTAATCATTCTTCTGTTTCCTGGGAGGGATCCATTTTCTCACCTTCACTGGGCATCTTCCTTCTGGCATTCTTCTAAGATGTCCATACCATTCATTTTCTTTTTGTATTGTTTCGTTAATGTACATCTGCTTTCTTATTTCTTCATTTTATCCATTCTGGTCTTTTGCAAACATCTCATCTCTACAGTATTTCGTCTCTACTAGCATCACTTTCGCGCATACTCTTTGAGAAGCTGTCCAAACTCATGTTTCAGCCTCTTAGACGAATATACCATAATGAAAGAATACAAAATATTTTTTTATTCTCTTTGGATAAAAGAGTATAAAAGAGTTCCACAGAACTGGATGAAGCATCCTCACTGCTTTATGGACTTATTCCCTCCTTCTTTGTACCTATCCTCCACATCTTCCCGCTTCTTCTAAAACTGAACCCAACTATTTAAATGATTTTCATTTTTACAACTGTCCTGCCTCAACATGTAGATCTTCTGACTGTATTCCCTTCCATCACCATATAATCAGTTTTATTGTAATTTATCCTCATTCCCCAGTCCGTGTAAAATAATCCTTCAAAACCTCTTCAACATCATCTCAAGGACCTCGAAGAATAATGTACACAGATATTCTTCTCCAAGAAACAGGCCCATTTCTCAACATTTCGCTCTACTCCGCACCAACATCACCCTGTCCAAATATATTTTAAACAGTGTAGGAGGGCGAAAACATCCCTGTTTTAATACTTTACAGGCTAAAAATGGTCTTAAAAAAATTTCTGCCTTTTTCTACCTGGTATAAAATTCCCTGCATACATTCTTTTTATCCACTAATACAAGGCGATTTCATAGCTTCTAGGTTGGCGTATGTTTCAATGTTATCGGCGCTTAGTTTTTGGAATGCAATGTAATCATTTACTGCTAGGCTTGGTAGATCTTGTCGCCTATATTTTTTAAGGACAAATTTGAGTAAAATGTTTTTTTTTTTAAAAAATTGTCATTTTATATAGAGTTATATTGACAACCATTCAGAGAAAGTTGTATGAGTGTTTCACGCACATTTCTTAACAAGAGTAACGCAGGAAGTTATTCGACCATACTAAATTTTCGAAAAATGAGATTTTACTAGAAATAGAGGTTTTGAGGTCCTGTGAATACGAAAAAAATGTTGCTGAGTGGTGTGTTTGTGTCTATGTTGAAATAAAATATCTCAAACTTGGTATACCATTTAGGTAAACTCTAACAACTAATGTTTCGTCTAACATTAAGGCAAAATCCATCAATCGGATATGCCACTTTAGGTTACTTGTTTTTTTTTTTTCAGCTTGTTGCGATTTTCTTATCCAACATTATGACTCCATCTTTTTCCTTAATCTTCATATACTATTGTAGTGGAAGAACGAAGTGGATAAATAATAGTTTTGGAAAATAGTTTAGTAAAATAATTTTGTGAAAATTAGCTAGTTCAAATAGTGTATTTTAGTGATGGGGATACAGCCAGATACTACAATCTAGGTCAATGCAAACCAAGAGACAAAGGGCAAGAAACAGTTAGGGTAAAACAATAAAACTCCCTTCAGACATACCAGCATTATTTGAAAGGATTTGAACTACAATTAGAAGACATTCCTTCAAGACAGTCTGAGCTAGACATTTCACCAGAACATTTCAAGACTGTGCCAGTTATAAGTTAAAACATAAGACTTTATTCCAACTAGTTCCAGCATACTAATAAGCATATTACTGTGTTATTGAATAGCATTTTAATATCTTTAAAGAGTATATTTAATTTAATCTACCAGCTCGTACTTTATTATTCTTATTACTGCTCTCTTAAAACTTACAAACACAAGCCCTTTACAAAACCCCTCAAGCCACACAAGCTACTATAAACATACAACAATCACATCACACCCAATAACATTTCACTATCTACTCACATAAATATTGATAATTGTGGATTTAAATTTTCACTTGAAAATAAGAAACTTTGGCAAGGTCAGATGAAAAATCTTCTTTCTATTATGAATTCTAGGCATTTGGAGGAGTGTAGAAGGCATGGACCAATCTTCAACACGGTTTTCGTTGTATAAAGATTTAGATCACACTTTTAAGTTTTTCAGGTTTTCAGATTCAAATCATTGTGGTCGCTCTTTAACCCAATTTCGTTGGTCATTTAAATTAAGGTGTGAGCTGCTCTATTTAAATTACTGTCCTTTCCTAAAAAGAGATGTGGATCTCTGCCCCCTGTGTAACTCTCGATCCAAAGAAGACGTCTTTCACTTCATTGCGGAATGTACTATCCTTTTAGAATTTAGATTACTTTATTTTGGCTATAAGAAGTTATCCAGATCTCATTTAATAATCCCCCTAAATTCATCTTCTTGCCAATCACTTCTTAATTATGCACGACACGCCTGGCAGTATCGTTATCAACTTGTTCAGTATTTCAATTTCTAATTTTTCCAATTTTAAATATTAATACACATTAGAAGTTTTACTGGAATTCAATGTTTGAAGAAATTCAACTTAGATAAGTGGAAACGCAACTTCGAGAATAACTTGATGATTGTTTGGAATTTTCTCGAAAACAGCTGCTGTAGCTAAAATTGCTGTGATTTTCTTTAAACTTGGTGTCCTCAGTTGTCAGATAAATGTCTATGTCTTTTATCTTAAACATATTTCAATATATTTTAGCAATTGTAGTAAAAGGAATTTAAGCGAGTGTTTCATACCAGTTTTTTTTAATCATTGTTGTTTTAAATTTCTTTTCTTTTTTCTTTTTTTTGTTAAATTATAAATGAAACAATCTTCCGTCCAAGACTGCTTTTTAAAAATAGCTTATAATCCAGTGTTAATTGTTAAAATGCAATTTTTTATGGATTATTTAATATCGAAAAATTTCTAGACTATTCTTAATTATTTTATATATAAGTTTTTAATATCGCAAATTATTAATTGCTTTTATTAGCTTGATATGTTGTGTAATTAGAAGCTGATTTATTCATGGCCACACACGAATGCCCCTACGGTATACAAACGATCGATCCTTAATTCCACTTAGCCGGTGAATATCGATTGCGCATTTACCCCGGAGCTCTGTGACATGACTTATTATCCAATGTGATTTTATTTATTTCATATGGGCCTTTGATTAAAATAATTTAAAACCAAATTATATTTTTATACCAAAAAGAAATTTCTAATTTACTTTTTCATTAATTTTCATTTCATTTTTTTTGAATAGAAGAAAAACAGCATAACAAGGAATATTATGAATATTGTAACAAATATCATACGTACAAAATTTCTTCTATGCTATCATTAGTCTGATAAACTAGAATCAATTCACAGCTTTACGTTCTACTACTGTATAGGTGAATTTGATTGAGACGGTAAGCAAACATATATTACAAATATTAATAATAAAAAATATTACAAGTCAAGACCGGGAATCGAATCCAGTACCACAATACTCCTCCAGCTTTGCGCCTCATGCCTCGAACAACACTGAGCTTACGTGGCGGTCAACTAGAGTCAATTTGTGGGCTCATACTTTAGGAGTCTTTTATTTTGATTTTTTACAATACTATTTTTTCCTTTCTTTTTTTACTATTGCTCTTTTTATTAGACTATTTAGATTAAAACGATTGGCTTGTTACAAGGCCTTTGTCAAATGCGAGGTGTGCTATTACATAACGAGACTGACGCTGCTGCAGAAGAAGTATGCATGCGTTAAACGCCAGCGACCGACAGCTGTTTAGCGACCTCTCGCTTCTGTAAACAAATCCGTATAGCCGTAGCCTTCGTTCGCATTAGGTTGTTTTTTGTTTCGCCGGAAAAATGGTATATGTTACAATTTAGCAACGAATTGTGAAATTTCACGTGAAACTTGGAAAAACCGCTACTGAAACTTAAAATTTATTAAAAAATAATGTATAGAATTGAATGCTTATCGCGTGCATGTGTTTTTGAGTGGTTTAAGCGTTTTCAAGATGGCCAAGAAGACATTGAAGATGATTCACGCCCGGCTCGCCCTTCCACGTCAAAAACGGATGACAATAACGAAACAAACGGTAATCTGGTTCGATCTGACCGTCGATTAAGTATTCGTGCGATTGCTGAAACTGTAGGAATTGACAAAGAATGTGTACGGCAAATTTTACACAACAATTTTAACATGAAAAAAGTGTGTGCCAAAATGGTGCCTAAAATTCTCACGTATGAACAACAAGAAGCTCGCTAAAATCTTTGTATTGTCACTTTAAGTGCCATTGATAATGACCCAAACTTATTGGAAAGACAAGTCATGGGTTCTCCACCAAGGCAATGCGCCGGCTCATTCCGCATTGTCTGTCAAGAGGTTTCTAGCCAAGTACAGCATCCCAGTGTTAGACCATCCGCCTTATTCGCCGGATCTTGCACCGTGCGACTTCTATCTGTTTCCTAAGGTGAAATCTGCATTAAAAGGAACAAGATTTGAGTCTGTTGAAGCTGTGAAAGAGAAAGCGGCACGCGTCCTGAAGGAGCTGACAGAAGAAGACTTCCAGCACTGTTTCAAACAATGGAAGATTCGCATGGAGCGTTGTAGGGATAGAGGAGGGGTGTATATTGAAGGTGATAATAAGTAAATATGTATGAAATCAAAATAAAATGTTTTACAGCGTCAGTCTCGTTATTTATACACTGGTGGAAAAAGAACAGTCTCATCTTTTCACCAAAATGTTGAATCATTCTTTGGATTAATCTAGTATTCTTCATGCTTCATCACTTATAGTCCAGACTTAAGGGAAGGGATTAGCTCAGTGGTAGCGCGCTGGACCCTCATGCGGAGATCTGCAGCTGCCCTAGATTTTCCCTTCCTAGGAGCCTCTACAGATCGTTGCCCAGTGATACCCTCTCTTATATTGCAATTTCATTTTTAAAGATGAATTCGTACGATCCTTGCAGAGCATCCCTTTCCTTGTTCAGAGATCCTAAAATCTTTTAGGGCTGCACAGAAACTGCTCAAAATCTCGATAGTTTATCTAGAAATAATTTATGACCATTGGCCGTTTTCACGCATGGGTTGAGTGATTGATATCACCTTATATCACTACTTCCATAACCGCACTCTAAGCAACTTATCAAAGTTAGGTTTTTATTTTTAGTTGTATTTTTTGATTAAATTGTGGTTAAAAACCTTAGTCGCACTATCGTTCTAAGGAAATGCATTTCCGCACTGAATTTGCAAACTTATGTTGTTTGGAGATAAATGCTGGGAATGCAGAAATTTACATGAGAGTTAAATAATCTTTAGACATTATTCTACACAACCAAAAGAGATATAAGTGTGTGATTAAGCCCTCAGTTGCTTTACTAATCTTAAAAGAATTTAATTTAAATATTTTAGGAAAATCTCTATCGCGTCATAGCCATAAGTTCTCTTCATTAGTGAAAATTCGAATTAGGCTGGCTAAATTAGCTAATAATTATGAACATCAGTTATCGCCTATACACAAACTACATATTACTTCAATAACTGAAGTAATAAATACAAAGTACATAACTAATCACTTTTACTACCTAAATAATTTGATCACTTTCATACATTGCTGTTATGTCCACTGTTTATTTCCAGTAAATAATTAATATTTTGAGAGAATATTATTTACAAAAATATAACAATTTCAGCGACCTGTAAAACTATATATTATACAAAACCCTTTCCTTGAAGATGTCTATATGTATATTTATTTATGGTAAAGAGAAAGGATAATCATATAGAAAGGTATTAGGGTCATGCCCTTTTAGTTACAAACATGTATGTAAAATGATCCTTTTGAATATGCGGAAAATGCTAATGTCCTTTATTAGTCCCTTCTCTACAGACATACTCCCACATAAATTTATCTCGTTAAAGTTCTTCAATATTTTCAAGTTTGCACGTTTATAATTAAGTCTTTATTTATTTTTTGTTTCCTTTAGTAAATATCATTGAAGTAACTAAGTTGGTGAAGAGGAAATATTTAGTTTAACCTGCCTTAAAGGATTATGTTATTAAAACCTTCAGCTACGGAAGTGATTTATAGTGAGCCCGAAATATGTATGGGTGTTGATAAGGGCATTACAAAAAAAAAAGCTAACCAAAGGAGAAAATAAATATTTTTTATAACTTGCAGGAACCCAAATATTGCAGTCAAGAAAAATATGGAAAGCAATTTTCACTTTCACTTATTACGATCGTGTCAAATTTTCAACATTGAATTTGCACCTGAAATACTCAATGAGTAATGAAACCCCTGAGGAAAAAAAAAAAAAAATGTTTTTAGCGAATGATCTTTCTGCTCGAGAGCTTGTCTGAATAAAATATCTTAAAAACTAAAAATTACATGTAAGCAATTATTATCCATATGATTAATTAATATCGCGCCATGAAAAACAAAAAACAAAAAAAATGCTTGTAAGCAATTATTATTACCCTTATGATTAATTACTATCGGTGACTGAGAAAACCAAAAAAAAAAAAAATAAACAAGGCAGTACAGAAAAGAAAATGCTGAAATGCGGTGATGTGTTCAACTGGATTAATAAATATGTGTAATTTTTTAAGAAATACGATTGAAAATATTCTGTGAATTGGTTAAATGGCGATTGAAATAACTATTTGTGTACTTCTATCATCTAAATAATATTAATTAGAATTATGGTATGTCCACACTGGTGCAATTTTTCTTTCAAGAGAGGCATGCGTCATAGCGCATGGTGTGATGAACGAGAGGCATGCCTCATGGAAGTTGAATGGGCCTTTATTTTCATGACGCAACCACAGCGCAAGTGAATCCAACTACTTGGATTTTCGTTCAACATTCTATGCGTCTTCTTGTTAATCTCGCTACGTGTTGTTTGATATTTTTATAGGTTATATATTATTGAAGATTTTGTTGAAGATTGTCGTCTCTTCAAACAGTTTTGTGGGATGTAGATTAAAAATTTATGCCAACAAAAGTGCGAGAAATGATGCTTGTTCCGTGGTACTTGTTATAGATGTCTCATACCATTATCACTGGAAGTAACTTCTCTCCATGTGCCTTAATTAACTTCACCAGTGCTTTAACCTCGTGATCAAAACTTCCAGAAGGTGAATACTGTCTTGCTGCGCCCGGAGAAAATTATGAAGCAAATGACAAGTTAACACTATATCAACCACAGTCCCAATAACTGTAATTTCTATAGGCTAACGAAAATTCTGAACGCTGACGCCAATCAACCCAAAAGCGTTTTCAACGATTCTCCTTGCTACCAATAGCCTGTAATTAAATGTTCTTTTCGGCGAGCCCTTATTAGAAGGTCAATTGCAAATGGTTTCATAAGATGAGGGCTCGCTTCTTCTTTTTTTTTCGTGCACTTTTCAAAAACAGATACCTGCACAAATAGCTAATGCCGCTTCTGAATGCTTCGATAAAATGCACACTGACAAAATGCACTGACAATGTGCACTGACAAAATATGGACATCAATTTGAATGCCTCAAGTGGCATGCTCGAAAGGCAAGCGCATCGCAAAATGAAATGAAAAGAGGAAGCGTAAGTTGAAAGGGAAGAGGAAGAGGAAAGCGCACAAGTGTGGACATACCCTTAAATATTTTGTTGAAATTCCCAGTTGAAGGAAATCACATTTTATTGAAAAGTATTTTTCACTTTTCTACTATTTTTCTAATAAGCTCCAACGATGTTCTTTAAACTAAGTATGTGAATTACACATCCAAAGAGCTAAATCTTTTATTTGAAACATTTCTCCGAGTAAACTCATTTAAGGGTACTTTTGTGAGTAGGGGTAGTGTTCCCTCAAGTGCTATCATAGTTATTCAATTCTGCCATCGAGACAAAATTAATTAGAAATAAATTGCCTAAATTCCGAGCTTCAAGAAAAATTACTAACTATAAAATTTGTCATTACAATTGAAATATGAGAAAGTTGTGTGAGTGTTTCACACCAGATTTTTTTTTCTATTTATTTATATATCAATTTTTCTCCCTACTAAGAGAAGAAACATTTTGAAGTTAACTATTAAAATTATTGTTGTGGTTGGTTCCGCTGAGTGGAAAGCATCAGAGATATTTTCCTTGATAGCCTGCTTCGTATTGTGGTCATCGACCGGTTTCGAGCGTTCACCCATCATCAGGATGTTTTTTGTCATACAGTATGATAACATAGACTTGTACAGAGCAAGGTACACTGGTTTTAAAAATGTTTTTGTTAGACCTAACTATGTTAAGAGGGGTTTCGGTCTTTAAAGGGGCATATGTTCCCTTGAAAAATAGAAACATCCAACTAGTGAGGGTGTGTAACTTAAACTATATTTTTTTGAACGAGATTTACTTGATAATTAATTACCCATACTTACTATCTTACTATTTAACTCAGCTACTATGAAATAGTTACTGACAAGAAATGATAAAATATGATCTGAATGTTCGTAAGATAGTATAAATATATAAATATATTGTTGTTTGTTGTTCAAAAATGTTTGTGGATGTTTCCATTTTTAATAGGAACAATATGCCCTTTTAAAGACCGAATGATTTGTTTTCTCACTCAAGTACCAACACCCCTCTTAACCAAGTTAGGTCCTAACGAAAACATTTTTAAAACTACTAAATTTGCTCTGTGCAAGTCTATGTTATTACTGTTTGACAAAAAAACATCCTGATAATGGATGAACGCCCAAAACCGGTCGATGACCACAAAAAGTAGCAGGCTATCATTGAAAATATCTCTGAAGATTAAACTTTTTTTTTCTTCAAAAAATGGTTACATATTTGAAAATCATGGAATTTGCCATATTTGAATACCATATTTGGGACATAGAATGAAAATGCAACATAAAAATGTAATAAAAAAACACAATATATGAGCAGAATTATTTTAGAACACTAATCTATGAACTATATATTTATAATAAATGGCAACTGTGTGCTCATTACAAATTGGCTTTTTACATTCTGTTCATCTCAAACTTTGTTTTTTTTGTCTTTATTTCTTTGACAGAAACCATACATAACTTCTTTTACTAAATATTCATTTTTTTTATGTCTTCTGAAATGTATTTGGTGTGCTGTTGTTGCAGTGTAGTGTAGCTTGTAATAGCTTGAGCGGTTTTGTCAGTATATGTGCTTAAGAGAGAGAAGTATCAGAAATAAGAAAGTAGTCACCACTGCTAACAATAAATATATTCTATTAAAATAATAACTACAAGTTATTTGCTAAGAATGTATAAATTTATATTAATATTGTGGAACAGGCACTGATGCTAAGAGAGCGAAAATCAAATGTTCACCTTGAATGTCTACAACAGACTATCTTGAAAGAATGCCTTATCTTCATATTTCAAATCTTTTCAAATAATGCTGGTATGTCTGGAGGGAGTGTATTGTTTTACCCTAACTGTTTCTTGCCCTATGTCTCTTGGTTTGTATTGACCTAGATTGTAGTACCTGGCTCTATCCCCTTCACTAAAATACATTATTTGAACTAGCTAATTTTCATAAAATTATTTGACTAAACTATTTTCAAAATTCACTAAACTATTTTTCAAAACTGTTATTTTTCCATTTCTTTCTTCCACTACACTTCTATGGCACATCTGTACCGCTAAATCTCCGAGAAATAATAAACTCCATTGACAATGTTTGGAATGGAGCAGCTTTTCTCCTATAGTTAATCCAGTCCAGAATATCACATTTCACTTATATTTTATATTATACATTGTAATTGACAAAAATAATAAAATAGAATATAATAAAATATAATAAAATAATAAAATAAACAAAAGACAATTATTAATAGAATGTATAATAAATAAAAAATAATATACTATCTAAATTGCTTACAACATTAACACAAAGAGTATTGAGAAAACCAAGGGTTTGGAGGTGGTCATTATTATTTTTACAATATTATAGATAAATCAACCCGGAGTTGCTGAGAACATTAACATTTCATTAGTTATTAATTTAACGTCAAAATAGTAAAACTTATAATTAAAATTGTATCATTAAAATGGAATTTTGTGGAGTATAAAAGAAGATTCAAATGATTTTCAGAATAATGCAGATCATCTTGCAAAAAGTGATTATTAATTTCTATCTCTAAACAATAAAATCAATAAAAATAATTCAATTATTATTGTTATTATTACTTAAAATAAATAATATTATAAAAAACATTTTATAAAACAAAACAAATATTGCTTTTTGCAATATTGAATTCTATAAAGTGTAAACTTCTTGGTTTCTTTGGTAACTTTTAAGCAGATGGTTAAGGCAATCAGAAGTTTTTCAGTTAAGACCAGCTTTAGTGGGTGACCACAACCCTGCTGCTATCGTTCGTTCTTCGCCAAGATTTCAGCTCAAATAGCAAACGAAAATCCACCCTTAGATCTACCCTCTTATTATATCAGCAATCAAATCATTTTAATAGCATCTTTTGGTACAATTTAAAATATCATTATAATATCATTTTTTTTTTCTTAATGAATTATCAATTTTTAATAAATTTTAAACTATTCATATTTAGGTTATAATAATAACTAGTATTTTATCCGTCGTTGCATGCATCTTCCTTTTGTTCCTGACCGGTTTCGGATTTTCATCCATCGTCAGAGCAAATTCACCAAGTTCCTGTAGAGAGTGCACTTTAACGCAATGTTTTTGTTACAGTCACACTTGTTGGTTTTGGTGGTTGTATGTATGTATGTATGTGTGGGAGAGAGATTATAAGGTTATGTTACTATGTATGTGTGTTTAATGACAAAATGGAATTATTATAAATTATGATTAGACGTTAGAAAATGGTGTATATTAAATAGCATGTTTTGAAGAATACTTTATAACTAAATTTTAATAGTGGTGTTAAATATTCTCAGTGTCTATGACGGATATTACACCAGATGTTATCTAGTATTGCGGACCCACCCACATATTCAATTATAATAATATATTATACAATTATAATATAAAACAATATTATAATATAATATAAATAAATACATATTCCCGACGATGTTGTATCCTCTCCAACCTGCCCCTCTAACAAAACTTGAACCAGCGTTACTTGAAGGAACGAATGTACTGTTCAGAAGAAGTGTGTGCCTACCGGCAAGCACTGCTTCGGCAATATTTTATGCTCTCGTCGCTATCGCGGCTTAGGCTTGCTTAGATGCGAGCGGGAGGCTCCTCTGCAATATTGGTCACTGGAAAGCTCGCAAAAGTTCGGGATGCCCATTTTCAACAAATATTTGATACGAGGTTGAAGCGAAGATATGTGAATCCAGGTTGGCCATAAGTTCCGACACTGGAAAAGATTTTCCTAACATCAGAAAGCTTAGACAGCAATTGAGAGAAAAATCTTTTGAAGAATGGACAAACTGTAAATGGCAAGGGGTAGGGGTATGCCACTTTAAGGACAGCCCAAAATTAAATCAGTTTGTATACGACAAGAAAATCTTATCATGTTCAGAATGGAGTAATGCTGTTAAGCTGAACATAAACTATGCCCCACTTCGTGCTGTTCCTGGGGTTGGCGGACAGTCGGCAGGAGCTGTTGGACCCCTCTGTCGCAGATGCGGCAGAGAGCCTGAAACACCAGCGCATGTGCTTGGTAATTGTCCTGACAACATGCTTCTTGTAACTAGACGCCACCATAGGGTAAAGCACGCCTTGATGGAGATTATGAAAAAAAAGGTTATGTGACTCTCGAAGAGGTATACGCTGTAGATACAGATGGATCTACAAGATACGCTGATATTATAGCATTTGACAATGCCAGCAATGTAGCGTATATTTTGGATCCGACCATCCGTTTTGAGAGTAAAGATTCGAAACAGGGCGAGAAAATAGATGAGGAGAAAAGGGCCATTTACGAAAAATGTATTCCCTTTTATAAGGAGAAGTTTAAGGATCAGTTCGGGGTTAGGGAGTACAAGGTGCATGGCTTGTTGTTTGGTGACAGAGATGTGGTGCCTAAGACAAGCTTGGACTTTTTTGACAAGGTAAATATTAACCTTAAAGACATAGCTCCTTTAGTGGAGACTATTTTAGTTGGCTCCCTGGGAATTATTTCCCAGCATATTTACAGATAAACTTAATGTATATATTTAGACTTAGATGCACTTTATGTCATCTATAGATATTAGTTCTTTTATTTGACATTGGACATTAGGACATCCTTATATTTTAACTTTTTATGGCTAGGTATTATCGCTTTTTGCTATGTCTACGGATTGATGAGTACGCTGTGTGTTAGACCACCTCAATTTAATTGAGCAGCCCCACTTGATGTTGATTAAGTGTTCTCTTAATTATTTCCATTTATTAATATTTTAAAAATAAATAAATAAATAAATAAATAATATGCAAGATTTAGAAATGGAACAAGATTAGATTTTAATAAAAAATGACAAGAAATATATTTGATCGATATTATTTATTCAGCCAGTATTATTGCAATTTATCTTATATTGTTCAGCGTGTCTCCATTTTTTGTGTAGTTAGATATTTAGACCATTGTCTGGATGTAAGGTTAAATTTACTTCACAAGGCTATTCTTGTTTATTGTAGAATGAAATGATTTTATGATTATTGAAATTTCTATGTATTGATGTGTTCTTGAACTCTTTTTATTTACAACTTTTTATCGCAACTTATTTCTAAACTCTCCGGGAATTTATTTATTATTTCAAAAGCCATGTGTTATTCTCCCAAAGCAATTCATAGAACTTAATGTTTGGAAAAGCTCCAAATATTTAGCAATGAAAATGATTGATGCCATCTTTCCAAACTGAAATAAATAAAGGGATTTCTGTCCATAAATTTTGGGTTTTTCACAATGTAGATGTCAACAGAATAGCGCGCCAAGAAATCTACCAATCTACGAAGAGATAAAGTTGAAAAGTTTTTTTTTTTTAAAAAAAACTGAATTACAAGATGGAATATATTACTATAAAAAAGTTCTAGTTATTTTTATGATTTACTGGGTTTTCCAAAAGATGAGATTACGTTTTTAATATTGAGTGTTAAAGTGTGTGATTGGTTGATGTTGACAATGATAGACTCAACTTACTATTTGCACTTTTATATACACATTATATTTGGCGATATTGAGTATGAAGAAAGGGTATAAAGGAATCCGGATGACTGCGGTAATAGTTTTAGTTTGGAATGAAATTTTACGATTGGGCTACTTCTGAGTGAATGGAATATTTAGGTCAGAGGGGAATGTTGAAGTGACATAGAAGAGAACATTAACTACTGTTCTTAGAATCTTAAATTGTAGGGTTTGAAGTCGGTTGAGGTTGAATTGTTTAACAGGGCCGTAGAATTCTTCTATTCCACATGTCTAAATTGGAGTTAGATTAGCAGTGTATAGTTTTTTCTTGTTTGTTATAGTCAGTTTTGAATGTTTGTCAAGTAGCCTTTTTTGCATTTCGTATCTTTGGTTACAGTCTATTCGTTTGAGTCTGGTATAGGGGTTCTATGTTAGTCGTTTATAGTCGTACTTGGATCGCAATAGGAATGATAGATAATAGTGCTGACGTAATGAGGACTGAGTTTTCCTGTTTAGGGTGAACAGCATGTATTTGGAATACAGTTCATCTTGATCTTCTACTGCCGGAGCTAAGGTTCAAGAATATGATGTAGGAATTATAGAGTATAAGGGATTATTTTGACGGAATCAATAGGAGAGGATAGAATTGCCGGTAGCAATTGTATTTGGATGACTAGGTTGATAAAATTAGTTAAAAATGCATTTTATGTTGTTCTTTATTTTTTATTTTTTTTTAAATGTAATTTACTTTACCAACACGTTTAATGTCAAAGATGGACATAACTAATTTTCAAGATATTCGATATCTAGATATGACGGGGAGATTAATATTTTATCATTTCGAAACTGGCCATTTCCGTGTCGTTTGGTTTAATGAATTTTGACTTCGCAATAAGTTAAAAAAAAAAATAAAAAATAACTTTAAAGCAATGTACGAGTAAAATTAATGGACTGAACCGCAATCGCTACACTCTCCATAATTGCCCGTCGTTCTCCACCATTGTCCCATTTCTCTTCGATGCAATCCTTCTTCATGTATCAGGAATTTTACCCGTTGCTTTCCTCAGATTTCCCTCCACTTGAGTGTCCTAGCCGCTTAGCGTTACGATCTTCGCCTATAATGTGGATATGTTCCAGCCACAACAAAGTAAAAATGTTATAATATCTACCACTAAATATGCCCTAGCGAAGAAGGATTTGCAGGATACCTTTATAGGCCCCGAACCCTTCTGCGGCTTGTCCAGGAGCCTCATTCAAACTTCTATCAGGGGGTGGATAGAAGATCAGCGTCTGCGTTGGTGGGAGGGAACACCAGGACAGAGGCAGGCAAAGCTCTTCATTAAAAGACATTTGCCTAAATTTACCAGAGACCTACTGAGCCAGACCCGAAGGGATATAAGGTTAATTGTGGGTCTACTAACAGGGCATTGTAGGCTGAATAGACACATGCACCACCTACAACTTGCGGATAGTGCGGTATGCCGATTCTGCAAGGTAGAGGAGGAGACCCCGGCGCACATCCTTTGTGAGTGCGCCGGCCTGGCGAGGATTAGGTTTCTTCAATTGGGGACGGGCAATCCCGAAGCTGGAAGCTTCATGACGGAGCCGCTCTCAGCTTTGCTAGAATTGATTAGGAGGGCAAAGCTGGGGACTGTTCTGTAACTTAAGGGGATCCACAATAGCACAATAGACCTCGACTTGTAGGTCGCAATGGAATAAGGCTTCCACCCCCCGCTACTCTATTCTATTCTACCACTAAATATTCTTTATTAGGTCTTCGGCCTTAGACCACTTAGGTCTTCGGTTTGAGACCGTCAGTGGTTTATTATAATGGGTATGAAAAGAAGAGAATTGTGTCTGAGAGATAAATAAACTGAATACTGTAAAATACTGTAAACTGAAAACTGTATAATGAGAAAAGTTAACACAGACTGCCAGGACTTTATTTAAATGGTAATGAGTGATTTAGAGTGAGTAAAGAGAAAGATAGTAGATGGTTGTTGACGCGTTGTAACTGCTGTATAAACTGTTGAAAGACTATCCGCTGTATGGCTAACAGAGTCCCCCCACTCTAGTCTGGTCTAAATAGTGACTGAGACTCTCAATTTTTGTGTGTCTCTCAGGGTAACACTGTTGTTTCAGCATTAGAGGGCACTTTTCAAAAGAAGCCTATTGTAATATTGGAGAAACGTCGGTTTTTTAACTAACCACTGACGTGTTTGAACCAGAAGACATAAATATTTTATATGACAATGGCCGCGGAAACTTAAAAGTTAATTTTTTTTATTAGGAATTAATATTTTAAGAAAACAGAACTCACGCAAACGCTAACAATATTTTATAGGTGTTATTCTATACTTAATTTTTGTACATAATGAAATGAACAATAGAAATAATATGGTATCGTGAGAAAATCGAATATGACACCAACATTCATTTTATCATTCCATCACGTATTATACGGGTGTGTTGGCCCAATAATGCTCTGGAAATACTAGTAATGCCATACTACCTTGCTGAAGGAATATTACTTTACTCAATTTCAATGTTAAAGATTCGAAATTAATAAACTTAAGACAATTATTGATTATTATATTGATATAAATGACAACCCAACCTTCTTATTTCCATAAATAATTTTTGTAATAATTCATAAATTATTTTCTCATAACATTTCACTGTTGAGACTTAAGAATATTATTTTATATTCTTTATTCTTTGAAATAACAGAATCATCTGTTTTATTTTATGTAAATGTTTCTCTTTTAATTAAAATATTACAATTTGATAAAACATAATCCTTGAATGATTATTTACAACCACTTGAATAATTTGGTAATTATTCCACTTACTACAATCAGCGGCTAAAAAATGCATTTTTAATCTCTAGAGATAAAAAAAAAGACAGTGTTGCCACCTTACAATTAAATAAAATGCGAAATTTATATGAAATAGCTAAAATATAATAATAATAATAATAATAATACTGATGGCTGGTAGAAGACCTAGATGTCCACTCTGCAGGGAAAGACTAACAGTAGCACACGTTCTGGAAGGATGTCAGGCTCTGCAAACAGATAGCCAACGAGCCGGCCTGACCCAAGACTTGCGCGTTACTTTGAAAGAGAAATCTGCATATATCAAAAAGTTATTTGAGTTTTTAAAAAGTGTAATCTTATACAACAAAATTAAGAATAGATTAGATTAGGTTTTAGTTGAGTGGGGAGCGGAATATAGAGCCCCCCCCCCGCAGTATGCATGTTTCCAGTGTGAGTGTAGTTAGCAGAGTGAATGTATTTGTCAGCGTGAGTGTATTTATTAGCGTGAACGAAATTACTGGTATGAACATTGGTATGTATGTATTTATACTAGAATTTTATTTGGGGTGCAAGGAATATTTTTAAGTACTTGACCCCAATTTCAGATAGCGACATAAAATGTGAAGTATAACGAATGTGCAGCAAGGAGTGGCACACCTTAAAATAATTTTGTTATGAAGGAAGCCGGTCCATTTAACTGGGAAAGGAAAAGGATGGCGTCACTGAGTGATTGTCAATTTTTCCCACTCCGTCGACTGGTTTTGATGGTTAAAGTGCGGAAGAGGGCAGTCAAACCATAATATCGCCCGGCTCCATGCCACTTCCACGGGAAGTTGCAATGGAAGTGGAACAAAAGAGAGGCGTCCTCCTAGCTCGAGTGGACTTTAATTCGTAAAGCGCTAATGATCCAAGTTGTCGATGCGCAAAAAATAATAATAATAATAATAATTTTAAGTTGAATTTCATCAATTACACATTTTTTTTGCAAAGTAAAAATCAATTAAATATAATAAAACATAATATAATTTTGCTTAAATTTAACCTGTTTACTACCTTTATTAGGGTAATACATACTTTATTAGTTTTTATAGTGTCAGGTTTTAGTGTCAGATATAATATCAGGTTTTTGAAATTGAGTTTTTACCGGGTATACCTATTTTAAGTTCCCTGAGTTTAAAGTAAGTGTTTTTAGCGAATGGTCTCCGGTCTCCATCCATGTGTGTGCAGGTGTGTGTGTGTGTGAATAAATAAATACCTCAAAAAAGAAACAAATTTAATAATCTCAAACACGATATTCCAATTAAGAACCAATTTGTTCCATTTTTTGTCATAAATTCATCAACCACAAATGCAACTTAATTACTAGTTCTTCAGTTTTTCGCATTTTTTTTTTTTTAAATAGCTCCAATTTATCTTTTGTTTTAAACTTTGTATACTTGTCTACGCATATAATGCCATCATTTTCACTTGAAGCATTTTCTCAGGAATATTGATTTTTGATGGACCTGTGGGGCTGTTAAGTTAAACTTTCCTGTGAGGTACCACACCAATACAATGTATGGTTCTATCACGAATATACAGTATTAATGTACCTACATTAGAAGCAGTGTTGGATACCAAATTTGTTAATTGGAATTGCAACTTTGTAGAACAGGTAATTTTGAGTCGAATTTTCTTATTCTATTTTTTAGGTAAAATACTCAAACATGCTTTGTTTATCATATTAGCTACAAATATTTATTCCTTACAAAAACACAAAAGTTTCAAACTTCTTGATGAAAATTAAATCTAGATAAATACGAGAAAAAAAAATCAGCAATATAAGAAAGAATAAGATGAATTTTTTATTTATTTCAATTGTGTACGTAATTTTTTTGTTTTCTTAGTTCGCTATTTGACGGCAAAGAAGATCAATCGAGGATTTATTATTGGGTAAAGGTATTAGCATTTCAAAATGGTAACACCGGACCACGAACTTACCCTTGAATGGATTCATGAGCTGAGGGGGTGATATGATTTTGTGAGAGTCATTACTTCGCTAGTCATAAATTTCTTCTTCCAAACTATCTAATAGAGGCGTTAAGGTTGGTATCCCTTGTATCCGCGAAAGGATGCCAGATTCACTAGGTCGTTTTAAAATTTTTATATCACTCATTCTTAAGCAAATAAATTTAAATAAATACTGTGTGCATGTAAAACAAAATTATGTATATGAAACTATTAAGTGGGTTAATGGTTTTTATGGAGATTTTTCAAACAATTTTGCTTTGGAATTTCTGAAAGGTCCCTATTGATCTACAACGTCAGTGCTGTATTTAGGTCCGCCTACATAGACTTTAGAAAAAGAAAGAAAGTAGGTATTATATTTAGCTACTTCAACCCATGGTCGAAGATCACAATAACAGGTCATTGAGTGGAATTGTCGAAAGATTGTCTATTTTCACAAAAAAGATTGCCTTATCCATTTACAAGAATTTGTTACATCCAAAAGTACAACCTAACACTGTGAAGTTTTCGGATGCTTGGGAAGCGATTTATATGAAAGAAAAAACTAATCAGGCAAAGAAAAGAATCTATCACTGTCAACTAGTTTTAGGCCTAGTCAGGAAACCCGACTCGACGATCCAAACTATGCAAACTGTGACGATACTCACAAAAACAATCATAACATCATTGTTCAATTTTGTGAATCAATTTTTCAAAATCGATCCATCTATCAGCAATGCATTGCATGGAATTTCGGATAGCCTGTACAGGTTTTTTTTAAGGAAGAAAAGGGAACAGCATTCCACGTATTGCGTCAGTGTGAGGGGCTTGATAGCTAAGACTTCGCCTCATTGGGGAGGAGAAATTGGAGCCTCAAGCTTTCCTTTAGGAGTCACTCTCTCTCCAGACTTCAGAGTCTAATGAAGCAGACAGGATTGGAGAGTGAATTCTAATTGACAGTACCCCTGTTGAGGAGCAGTTTATTTTCAGTATGCATCATATTACATGTACTGCTCACATTGAAAAACACAACATTAAATATATACAATATTTACAAGATAAATATCTTCACGACTAAATTATTAGCAGATGACTAATTAGAATTTAAGTTAGTACTACAAAATAAAAAGACATAAGAATAAAATGATAAGACAATAAGACAAAATTAATATTAGAGAGATAATAATAGAAATTAAGTTAAAGAATAAACAAATAAAGAAAAGTTTGTGGTAATAGTGTTGAATTTTTTTTGTTTTTCTCTTCCTTTTCATTATTTTTACAATTAGTGTTTATTATTTTTATAGCTACTTACATGTTATTACCAACCTCGGCTGGGCTATATCCCGGCACTGCAGCCAACACAGGCTTATTGCGCCACAACTGATGATTTTGTGGTCGTTTACAGGATTCTTACTTACATGTTAATATTTATTATATAAGAGAATCATAGTCAATAGAGTTAACATATTCAGAGAAAATTTTAAAATTCTTATTGAGAAGAAGATCACTGAGTTGGACAGAGGGCCTTGGGCAGCCGTCATGTAGCATATTTCTTAACAGTTTCATCCTCAATGAATCCAGGAAAAGACAGTGCAAGAGAAAATGCTCCATTGTTTGTTCTGGATTGCCGAGGCATCTACAGTAGGGATCTACAATTACATGGAAGCGGTGTAAATATGTCATGTATCTTCCCGTGACCGCACAGAACGTGTCAGTTTATAGGTCAACTGAATGAAGGGTTTCTTCAATCGATCTGTTGAACTTTGGTAGTGATAGCCCATTGTTGATTCCATTCAGCTACACTTTTGTCTCGGCAATGTGATTTTGTATATGATAAGGGTATTTTAACATAGCTAAAAGGTAACGCAGCAGATTTAGAAGGTTCTTTGGCTAAACAGTCAGCCATCTCATTCCCTGCAAGATCTTGAATCTCAATTTCACCCAAGAGAAATGAACTGCCTTTCCTAGCTCCTCGGTTAGACGAAACAATTTCTTTCTAGCTCTCATTAGGTATGATGGATTATTGTTTCGATTCTTCAATGAGTCGAATGTAACTTGGCTGTCAGTTAGTATGCAACCAGATTTGTTCTGCTATAAGTAATTCTTCGCTTTTCGAATCATAGACAATATGGCACAACCGACATGCTGGCCTTCCTTACATCCATCGGTGTAGAGGTTACATTCATATTGCCTATCCTACCGCTTCTGGGTGAACAATGGTGCTTTGGCTGGATGCATGCGATGAGCAATAGTAATTGATAAATCAAGATCGAGCTGACTATTTTCGACCTGAAACTTGCACTGCCTTATATACAGAGACTAATTCTTTAATTTTTATATCAATAGGCATGATATTACCAACCACATGTGCTGCCTCGTAAGATATTGTTTTAAAACTTCTTAGCACTTTGATAAGAATTAGTCTGTGGGTTCTTATAACTTTCTATTTTTTGATTTATTTATCGCGGTGCCCCAAATTGGACAACCGTAGGTGATAGCAGGTATTATCGCAGCATCATGAAATCACCCTTAGCGCTTCAAAATTAAACCCCCAACGGAGTTTCGCTACCTTAGAAGGGATATTAGTTAAATGAATTGCTCTGTTGGAAATGTGATCTATTTGAGGCTTCTAATTATAAAATCTATCAAAGTATACGCCTAAGAATTTTAAGTTTTAGACTAGCGAAATTTGTTGTCCATCCAGAAAATTTTGTGGTTCATGAAAATTTCTTTTTCGTGTGACGTATAAAGCTTTGCTTTTGGAACAGTTGAATATAATTTTAGATTTTTTGGACCATCTAGCAATAGCAAAACGACATTCATTCGTTAGCCTTCAATTCGGCACCGAGGCCATCCTTATCTTAAATCATTATTGACAGATCATCCGCATAAGTCACAGCCGCAGAGGATTCTGGATACGATATCTCAGTACTAGATCATACATTATGTTCCAATAGCGTGGACCACAACAGCAACCCTGAGACAATCAATTGATACTTCTTTTTCTACCACTATATTGCTAGAATAAATACGAAACAATACATTCAATGAAATAATCACGGGATAGAATGTAGAGATTTCTTAACCGATTGAGGATTTCAGGCCATCAGGCTGAATTGAAAGCCTCTATGACATCTAATGAAATCAAAACTATGTCCTTCTTTTTACTTTTTACTTAGATTGAATGAAATCATTCACTCTCGTCAAACAGTGAACTGTGCCAATGTGAGGACGAAATCCTTACTGATTATCGCTAGGTAGATGATTTGACTCAAAGTGGGTTCATATTCTACCTGTTAAGAGTTTTTCTTAACAGTTTACCACCTTCAAGCAGCAAACCTATAGGATGAAATTTTGCTGGGCCTTCCTCCTCCTCTTTGCCGGACTTTATTATTGGAATTATCTTAGATTTTTTCCAGATTTTGGGAACTTCTCCTCTTTTTTAACATTCCTTGTATATGTATGGGGAGCAATTCTTATATCGCAACTAAGATGTCACTGGTAAAACCATCCTCTCCTTTTTTGTTGTTAAAGGAGTGTAAAGCTTGTTTTATTTCTTCATTTGAGAAAGAAACATCGTCTTCAATGTCAACTGTTTGGTTTGCTAAAAGTCTAACACTTTTATGGTAATTAGTATCTAATGACGGGTCATCGTTTGGGGAAAAGCCATCAATTAGTGTTTCAATGTATCAGTAATTTCGGTGGTGTATATGTATTATGTGACTTTTTTAAAAGTTGATAAAATGTTTTGTTGATAAAATCGCCTTTAATTTACCAGCGACAATTTTAAACGCTGAGTTCCAAGGGTTTTCTTTGCATACACTATTTGCACAACCCATGATTTCATTTTAGATGTTCTCAACATATTTGGATAAATTTGTTTCTCGATAATATTATATTCTCCTTTCCTAATGTCAGGAAGTTGCACATCATTTCTGTTCTTTGGTATAATCTTCTCAGTCTTATACATACTTTCCGTTGATTAGTAAGTTCCGTATTCCCACAAGGAACCGTTCTTTTTTAATATTTTTTTATCGAGTTCCTTCTTAATAGATAGTACTTAATTAGAGGCTTCAGAGATGGTTTCAAAGAAGACAGTTATAAAATTAATGTGCCCAAGTTTTGAATCAAGTCAGAAAGTTCAGAGTCTGTTTGGGTAGGATCAAGATTAACAGAAACCATCTGAATAGAGAAGTCGCGATAACCTTGGCAACGTTTCATTAAGAAACATATCCTATTTTTTCTTCAACTAATTTATAACGAAAATTACCTGAGTTAAACAAAAATTAAATGAGATTTAGCAATGGTAAAGCTAATTATTTTGTGGTCACAGGCACTTTCAATCAGATCTACATTCCTGTTAATAATTCCATTTAAAGAAGACAGAGATACTACTGTTATGTCCACGCTGATTTCACCGTTGATGGTTTGAAAAGTTGGTACAACTTTCTCAATATTTAAACTTATCAAGGAATTTTCAGCTAAAAGTTCCTCTAACAAACGATCTCTAGTGTCAGTCTTTTTATCAAACCAAGTTAAGGAATGTGCATTACTATCCATTCCGATTACAACTCTTTTTTTTTATTGATATGATTGAGCAAATCATTCATAGTTTGTAAATCTATGTTTAAGTCGTTATTTATTTCTAAATATAAGGATAACACATATAATTTATCATTATTATGATTAATTTACACTAAGACATGATTTTCATTAGAAACTGGCTAACTAAACATACGTATATCTATATTACGATTATATACCACGTTTCTGCCAAGACCAGCATTAAAAATCCTAAAAGTATTTGGAAAGCCAACGATAGTATTATTTCTATTGTAAAGCTCTTGAGTAAAAGCTAGATCAACATAATATTTACCATTACCTATATTAAGTTATCTGTAGCCGGCCGCCATTGATCTTTGTAATTCGCTTGAAAACATTGTATATTATTCTGTTTACTAATACCGCGGTGTAAATATATATTTTTAGACCCTATAATTCACATTTAGTAAGTGTACTGCCGGAATCACAATGTGATTTTAGAAAACGACGGTCATGCCTTGATAATTTATACATTTTGAATAGTATTTCTCAATTTAAGTTAGAATATAAACGCAGTGACTTTTTTGCAATCTTCGTGGACTATAAAAAAGCTTTTGATAGTGTGAATCATAACCTCTTATGGTATAAATTAAATCAGTTAGGCATTAGCGCGAAGTTAATTAGAATTATAAAAAATATATATGAAAATGCACACATCAGAGTGAAATCGGGAGCGGCTTTAACCGAAGAAATAAAACTAACTAAAGGCATTCTTCAAGGGGAAGTCCTTTCTGGATACCTATTTAGCTTATTTATCAGCGACGTTGAAGATTTTTTCCGAGCAAATGGGGTATCAGGTATTCCGCTCACTTCCAACTGTGACATACTGTTTGTTATCTTTATATGCTGATGATAAGGTGATTTTTGCAGACTCCCCTTCTGATGTAAGCATAAAACTGAACTTGCTAGCCAAATATGCCAGAGATAACCTATTAGAAGTTAACTGCAACAAAACAAAAGTTCTTCATATTCATAGAGGTCGCGAAAAAACCATAAAGAATTTCTATTATTCGGGTGAAGAGATAGAAGTTGTATCATCATATAAATATTTAGGAGTAAAATTCTCTAGCTCTGGACTTTTCTACTTAGCCTCAAAATTTGCCGAAGCCAAAGCAACCTCAGCAATAGGCGTTGTTCTAGACACTTGTAAAAGAGCCAAAGTAAGATCAATGGAAAGTAGGACGAGATTAAATGATGCCATTTCTGTAAGTACACTCTATTATGGAGTAGAAACGTGGGGGCTACGATATTTAGACATTATTGAAAAAACACGCATTCATTTCTATAAACGGCTGTTTAATTTGAATAGAAATACCCCCGCGGGCTTGGTCAGGGCTGAGTTCCATCTGGACCACTCAAGTAGCAAAATACTTGAGTTATTACTGAAGTGGGTAATTAAAATACTTAATATGAATGATAATAGAATAACAAAAATCTGCTATCTTAGGCTAAAAGAACTACATTCAATTCGCACCTCTTTAAAATACAACTGGTTTTCTCAACTCTCTGATCTCTTGCAAAAAATTAATTACAGTCACATCATATCAGAAAATGACCCGTTCAAACTAAAAAAAGAAACTCCACTAATTCTTAGTAAGTATAAAGAGTATTTAAAATTAAGGGATATGCAATTACTGCATGAAGGAAAATACAATCAATCTTATGTTAAAATATATGAAGCTAATATTACTGTCAGTCCGGAACATTCTTACCTAAACCTTAATATGCCGTTTAACTTAACAAGGGTATATGCTCAACTAAAACTATCGGGAGGTTACCAAATTAAAATAACTTATAAAAATTCCGTCTATTTAATTAATCCCCGTGAAATCTGCTCCATTTGTAATCTTAACATTTTAGAAGATCTGTACCATTTAATTGTTGTCTGTCCAATATATTCTTCTATTCGTAACTACTACATCCCTTTTGTTACCTCCATAACGCCAGACCAGTTTCCCACTATACTTTCCTCAAACAGTGACGCCCAAATAAAGAATCTCTACTACTACATAACTAATTGCCTTAAAGTTAGATCTTTTATTATAAATGAATAAATACATAATCGATAGAAACTTCATTACTATCTCTATCATTAAGTTACTCCGTTATAATTGAACGTGATACTTAAATTAGAATATATTCTTTCAAAATTGTTATTAATGTACGTATAATTATTAATATTTACTGTTAAACTTATAACTACAAAGTAACTGACTTCCACTTTCGCCTTCTCATGCAAGTTGCTTTTTATTTATTTTTTGTTTTTTATTTCATTTTGATACACCTTTTTATAATTATATTGCACCTTTTATAATGCTTCTCATCATTTTCTAATTTCTTATCTTACTTATTATCCTCATTTACTTATATTGTCAGAAATTAGAAACTTTTCGTTCATTTTTGTATTTTCTTTTATTTTTATAACTTCTAGCTTTATTTATTTATTTTAAATTTCAGGGTTGTAGTTTTTGTTATGCTATTAGCTATTAACTTTTAGTTATTTATAATAGAACTGATGCTATTCTACCTTCACTGTCTCTTTATTTATAATTATTAATTTAAGATCTTATGTAATATGCTGAAATGTAGCCTGACTCTTTTGTATGGGGATCTCCCCAAAAGCAAATAAATATATACTGATACTGATACTGAACTAAATCGTTTCGTCATGATGTTTTGCGAAAAAACTTCGCTATATACAAAATTTTGATAAAATCAAGTTTTCATTTTCATTTTATAAAATTTGCGAAATAATTCTGATTCCGGTTTGCGCTTTTCTAATAATAATAATAAAAGTGATTACATTTTTAGTATATTGGAGAGTGTCAGTAATATTTTTGTCGTTAGATTTTATATTTATTTTGCTTTCTGGACATTCTATGGAAAACTCAGTTGAGTTTGTAAATAAGCCTCTTATTATTAACATTTTTCGTAATTGCAATTATAAATTACAATTACAATTACCACCTAAAAAGGAACGGAAATAATATTAGCTGTTTAACGCTACCGTTTCCCCACAGAAACCCCCCAAAAATTGATTTTCCCACGAAAATGTTTCAAATAAAAGGGTATAGATATTTATATTTATGTGGATGGTATATGATGTTTACAGAATTTGTTGTAGCTATTTTCGAGGAAGGACTGACATAACTAAGGAGAGAATTGTTTTTATTAAAACATTAGATAAATTCTTGAATGATAAACGTGTTAAATAATCATTTTCAGTTCGATTGGTTTTGTTTTATCAGAAACAGCTGATAAATAATCAGCGCAGAAGGCTTACAAGAAAATCATGTGTTAGTGGAAAGTCAATATTTTAACATTTTTGGTGTGACAGATACGTGCTTATTTCCGATCGACGACTTCATAATAGCCGCCGCTTATATGCAATCTATTGTCATTACCGACTTATGATGCTAGATTTTGATTATAATGATAGGGGTAACTAATCTCATACATGCATAATATCAAAATCAACCATATACTCAAGTTCTACGAAAAAGATATTACTAGTTATTATTCTTCGGTTCTGAAATAGTCGAAGAGGCTTTGATGATTCCTAGGATCAATAATCACTATAACTGTACAACTCATCAAACGCCAAACGCAGGCTAACTGAATTAAAGTGACACAAACATAACCAGTGGACATGAATTCCAAAAATTGGATATCAGACCGACTTGTATCTTGCAACCTTGCCCCTCAGGATCTTGTATTGTCATCAGTGTCATAATTCTGGACGTAATAGCAACTAGCTTCCTGAGACTTTACTAACTAGTGACAACATCACAAAAAATCGGTGGTTTATATTTGCACATTGCATTTATTTTATTGTTGTGCAGTTTGGGTTGTTTCAACAAATAAATCAAACTTTATGGATATTATTCCATAATCTTATTATTAGTTCGTCCTTGGGAGAGGTGATAGTGTAGTGGTTATGAGGATGGACTTGTAACTGGTAGGTCTCCAGTTCGTGTATCACGTATACTGCTAAATTTTTATATTCGTTTAAAAAATGTCTAACAAAGGGTGCTGCCGCTCTTGTCCATGACACCTAATTTGATAGTTGCACGTTAAGCCCACCTGAAAAAAATAGGCATTACTTTACTTTACTTATTAGTTCGCCCATAGGGAGGGGAATATCTATAGAGTTGTAGGGGTAGTGAACCCCCACCACTCATCCACTCTAGCGGAGAGAAACAGCCCCTCTCGCAAAGAGAGGAGAGGCTCGGCCAGTATATATATATATGAGAGATAGGCAATGAGACATCATTCAGATAGAATTCTGTTGATTTACACATCAGTTTAACATCGCTCCGTTCATATCTTCTTAGCCACGTCAGTCTGTCAGTTCAGTTCAGTTCAGTTAGTGTAAAGTCCTTGGCAGTCAGTCATATACATATATATATCAATTATATATCTTAAACCAAATCTTAAGGTGTTATTTATCACTCATCAAACAACAACCTACATCTCCTCACAACATCCTTACAAGAGTTAATAATTAATTAAATTAAAAGAAAACTGCGAATGAGGGATATAGTTTGTATGACATTGGACTTGATTTACGTATTTATGTTATGTTAAAGTATGTAAAAATAGAAGAAAATGAAGAAGGCACTAAACTGGAAAAGTGTTTTTTTTTTATTCTGTATGCAGTAAGTAAAGTCAGATTAACAGTACTATTGTGGTTAAAATTTTAATGTAACCCCCCAAGAGATGGAAGGTGGCAGTTCCTCATTAAAGTTATTTTATTTTCCAAATCTTGCCGTTAGGAATTATAATTTCAACATCTTTATAAAACAAACTTATAGCATTTAAAAAATTAATGAATACTTTTAAGAATGTATTTATTTCTTCTGGGTGATTTTGATTATGTGATAATAATAATTAATAAACAATTAATAGAATATATGATTTAAATAAAATGATTTATTAATTTTTTTTATTTTCTTTTTTAGGTGAGTGACCAGATTATTGCTTATTCTGTGAGTACCTTTTATATTAACTATTCCAAACAATTATGCTAGCTGCTTGTTAAAACAATTTATTTTTCTATTTGCTAATAGTACCATCATTAATGGATGGACCTCTAAATATACCTTGCTCTGCCATAAATACTGCTAGATAAGTTTAATCAAGGATTAAAAAAATTATACTGTATGCATCGTTACTTGGTTGCACTTTAGCTTATTAGTAATGGTTTAAATGCTAATAAATATGAATATTTTTACTCATTTCATTAACATCGGGTGGGGGAAGACAAAGAAAACCGTAATGCTGCAATAGTTCTTCTTCATGTGCTCAAACCAGCTTCTCAGATTTTTGAAATCTTTATCCTCTGGGTATTATAACTGTTTATTTTTTTTTATCCTACTCTTAGACAGTAAAACCCTCTGTTTCAGCGAACGCGTCCCCGTTGCGGGCGTTCTTTGTTTAATTCGTACAGAAAACGCGATTAAACTTGTGGATCAGAAGAAAATTCGAATATTGAAATAAAGAGTCATGGAATATATATGTAAATAATATATTATATATATATGCGTGTGTAAGAGAAGAGAGAGAGAGAGAGAGAGATAAAGAGAAATCTATAATTTATAATAATGGCCTCTTCTAAAAGTCTATATCATGTCCCAGTAATATCTATAAATTTATAGATACTTAATAATAACAATGTGACTAGCATTGTTAAAATTCATTATTCAAGATAATATGCACTACGCTCATGTTATTACATACTATACTAATACAACTACCTGTTGTCTTGATTGTACGTACACATACGTATATATTCATTTTGTATTCATGCTTACATTTACATATTTCAGCTATTTCAGTTTGCTCTGCCATATATTATTAAATGAATAATACCATAAGACTTTTTTATTACGAGTAAAATAAAACTATTATTCAATTTTTAAATATTAAGAAAATAAAGTTTTTTCAGGCCGGCTATACATCCAACTATTTACTTAACTATAAATCAGGTGACATGGCTGGAAGGCGGGTAGCTAAGCATACATTACTGTGGAATATTTGTATTAATACATTAAACAAAATCCAAGAGCAAGACCGGAAATCGAACTCGAATGATAGTGTTGAAATGCGTTAAAAAGACAATAAAAAGAACCGCTCATTTCTCTTTAACATAAAAACATCTTTATAACTTATCTCTTACCCTTACGGACATTTTACTGCCTGCGACCTGAAAGATCTGCTGTGGCCCCCAGAGTTTCATGGCAGTGAGAAATAGGGATACTAGGAAGAGTAAATCTATCGACAGCATTCCAGGACTGAACCCTTTCCTTTGTTTGGAGCCTTTTTCCAAGAAAATTGTTTTTATTTGGGGCGGGCGGGTGGGATGGGGTGGGGGGTTTGTGGGAGGAGTAGCAACGTTAATCTTTCCTCTAAAGGACCACTTAGTGTTGTATGGGTTAGATTACCTATATGCAAGGTGACAATTTAACATCCTTGGAAACCACTTGACTTGGAAAATGCACCAGAAGCATGAAAATTCCAAATGATACCATACTTAATTTTTTCAAGGGTTTTAAAAATTATGTGATTATTATTATTATTATTATTATTATTATTATTTTAAGCTACAGAAATGAGAGATTTCGAAACCAACTTTCTTATTCCAAATCGGAACACAATTTTTTTTTTTTTTCAACAAATAATGTAGATTTTTTTTTTCATGAAATGCGGTTATCGATCCGAAAAAATACGTTAAATAATCGCTGAAATATTCAATTGATTGTATAGAAATTCTTTATCTTCTAATTACTATTTTTACGCATTGTTTTTGAGTTTATAGTCAAATAAGGCAAATATATATTTTATTGAGAAATTAATGTTAATTTACAGATAATAATTTGTTGAATAGAGGGAATTTCCCCAATGTTGGCAGATAAAAATCCAGATATATTACATATTGGGCACGGAATAAGACGGTAATTCGAACAATGTGTGGTGCGGCCTAATAGGGGATCAATCTTATAGGTCCGTATTTTTACAATGAAACATTGAACGCAGACAGATCTCCCAGATCTGCTTGAATATATGTCTCTGCACGCGGTAAATTATGTACATTTAGCAAGATGGATGTCCAACTCATAATGTGAGGACAAAAGGCTTTATCTGAATCGAACTTGCTAGGATCGACTAGCACGCATGTTCCTATTCAGTCGCTTTCCAGACCTAAATAATGTTGTTGTGGTTGGTTCCGCAGAGGTGGAAAGCATGAGAGATATTTTCCGTGATAGCCTGCTTCTTTTTGTTGTCATCAACTGGCTTCGGTCGTTCGCCCATCATCAGGATGTTTTTTGTCAAACAGTGTGATAATATATACTTGCACAGACCAAACTTAGTAGATAGAAAAACCAGTGTATCAACTAAATTTGGTCTGTGCAAGTATATATTATCAAACTGTTTGACAAAAAAAACATCCTGATTATGGGCGGACGCTAGAAACCAGTCGATGACCACAAAAAGAAGCAGGCTATCATGGAAAATATCTCTGATGCTAAATAAAGTTTATGGCAACTTAAACCCTGCCATTCATTTTGTTTGTTTTGATCGGTTTCGGATTGTCGTCCATCGTCAGAGTATGGTTTGCAATCAGTTCGTGTAGAAGATGGCTTTAAACTGTGTGTTTATATCACAAACGATTGTTGCTCTCTTCTAGATTTCAGTGCAATCTCTTCAGCTATTTGCCGCTTAGGTTTAGATACATAAACCTCCACTATCTCTGTATTTATTTTAGGGCTAAGTAAAAATATTCCAAAAAAAAAAAAAAATTATCAAGTATATGATTGTAGTAACTTCAGTAAGATAAAGTCGTGTAATTGTTGTTAATTGAAACATTTTTTTCTGGCGGGTGTCTACTGTGGGAGAAGTGGTAAATTATTATTATTATTATTTCAATATAATTTATTTATTTAATGATAATACGAGCGCTTATAATAAATCCGTCTTCGTAGGAAATTTAACAGTTTAATTTGTGATTGGCAATAAATGAAGAAGAAGATTTGGGGAATTAAGTGTTTTTTTTTTTTAATTACATTAAGTATAATATTTATGTGATAGTAGATTTTAATTATTTTAAGTCCATGTAAAGCCGAATAGTTAATGTTTAAACTTCAAGTCTATAAGCCTTAATGTTTGTCACAGTCAATGACACTAACTTAGTCTCCCTCTCTCCACATATATATATACGATAGGTAAAGTTTATGTACTCAGTTTCTCCCTAGTATGTTTACTTTTAGCTTCAGCGACCTTATTGCTTGCCAGTCAATGTTTACCTGCCGCTAGCATACTCGCATCTCTTAACTATGATCTCCTTGAAATATATGCAAACACGTTCAAAGTAAAATCTATTTTCTCTCTGATACTAACTGGAATATGTTATGTCCTCAGATGATGTAAAAAAAAAAATTACATTATATTTAAAAGAACCTTATCTCACATAGATTTAATAAAATCTATATATTATAATAAATATTATACAATAATTGTCTGATTTTTATTTTCACGAAAGATTTTTTTATTATTATTTAGAAAAGAAAGTTGATTAATGTGACAATTATTTTACAAAAAATTAGCGGCTGAAGTTGTTGTTCCTTATTTTTAGAAATTAAAAGTAATAAAACAATGTTACCATTTTTGAATTTTTGGACGAAGTGGCTTTAATAATTACAACAATATTAAAGTAGAAATTTTTATATTAATAATTTGTTTTAACAAATTAAAATTAATTTTACAATAAATTAAATATCACAAGCATCATTTTGCTCTCTTGTCAAATAAATAACTATCTTGCTTCATCCGTGAATCGTCATCGATGGTTGCATGTAAAACCCTCCTGGAAAAAATAGGCATTATAGTAACTGAACTAATTCTAAAAAAGGAAAGCCCTACCTGATTGTAATTTATGTTGGGGGGACTTATGGTGTGAGCACTTAACAGATCCTGTTGTTGTTTTTTGACATTCTTTTCATATCAAGGATCCGCTATTAATTTTAGATCCCCAGTAGTATTAACGATGGTTAAAACTGTAATCATGCAAAAATGTAGTACTGATAGTGATTTACAGCCTTATGAAACGACAAATTTTATAGACACACGAAGTGCACACCACAATGCACTGACACACTGAGACAACTTGTTAACGATTTTCCATCTCTGGTAGATACTATTCGATTGTGGTTAGTGAGATATGTATTTTATCCTATCTCTCGCTTAATAGCGCCAAAATCGTTGAACCATATTTTACTAAGTTGCCCTGCCTTGAATCATTCAAGATTGGATATATTTGCACTATTAAGCGATCTTCATCACATTCAAAAACTGAACAATATTTACAATTACTTTCTGCACACCATGTCACTAAGGGAACTAATAAATTAAATAATTCCCTGTTGTTTGTTTCATTTTTAATTACTCTAAATGTTCCTTTACTGTTCAAGTTTTATGTAGATTTATTTTCTTAGCATTTTCCAGAATTATTTTTTTTCTGTTTGTTTTTGTTTCCGATGAAGTGTCTTTTATTTATTTAATATATAATTAGGTAACATATTGTAACGGTTTTTCCCTCTAAACTAGCTACTGCAACCAGTTTTAAGTGAGTTCGTTTAGATAAAATACTCTAAACCTCAATAAGAAAAACACCAATTTATTGTTTTACACAATAAATTATAAGTATAACACTTAATAATAATTAATTCGGAGTTTAAACCACAAAAGTTTACTTTGTTCACTTTTTATACACTTTTCACAAACATACACTTAGTAACAAGAAAACTCTTCTAGACTGACCGTGGTCTCACTATTTATACCGGTGGAGAAGGGTCTAAAATCTTCTCGATTCTTCTAAAAAGAGCTAGAGCGCACCGCCAACGCTTCCTAGCGGCTATTAGGAGAACTTGAGGTACTTGCTTTCTCTCCTAGATGGCACCAGTGGCTGCGTTACAATATTTAATTTCCTTTAATTTATTTTTTGTACTTTGTTTCATTTTTGGAAACTAAATGAGTTATGTTTTATTTTACCTTGATTTTTGTATTCTATTTATTTTTCATTTTTGTAAGTTATTGTACTGACCCATCTCTATTTGTAAAAACTGAAGTTTAAACAAATAAATTATCTGTCTATTAATTTTTGATTCGCATTTGGTAGATTAACTCCATTTGGGTCCTCAGGGAATCGAAATCCAAAATCATTCACATCAAAGGCGAGAGCCACCAGCTATTAGTAGCCGTATCTCTCAAAAATGAAAAATCGCAAGAAGCGATTGGAAGGAAATCGAATTATACCTTTTGGTATTACAATATCACATCTTTGACACGAAAGTTTCGGTCAAAATCCATCAACTGAATGATTTTACTGAATTTTTTTTTTTCAGTTTCTCACCATTTTCCCGAAAATGGTTACCCAAAGATTTTCTTTAAACCTCATGTAATGTCTAAATAAATAAATTTCATTTTTTTAATTTTTTTAATACATTTTTGCGAAAAAAATAAATATTTTAATTGGATTATGGGAAGAGTTGAGATTTGATTCTGAATTGTATAAGCAGTGTTTTTAGGACTTTCAAAGGATACCATAGGTCATACTTTGTATTACATCAGAAAGAAAGTAAGAATATGGGTTCAGTCATGAATAAACGAGATTGTTCATGCCATTTGCCATAGTGTATAAGAACAAAAAGAGAACAACGAAAGATAAAATGTTGTTCTATTATTAATTGTTATTAATAAATAGTGCTATCGTTGCAGTATTCGTTTTTTTTCTTTTTTTCTTTGTTTTACTTTCCTACTTTCATTATTGAACAAAATTATTATTTTCCTCCTACTACTTCAATAGAAACTAACAGCGATCATGTCAAATATCCTGAATCGTGTTTCTACCGTAATTATATATTTAGAGTCTCTCAAACATGAGAGATGTTATTAGAGAATGATCTCTCTCGTTCTGTGTGCGCATATGCGGGAAGGCGAGAGACTCCTCTAACTTGATGCTGCGTTTATGTAACGGCATCAGATGCCAAATACCAAAGTTTCGGCCAAGATTGTCAATCTGAAATGCAACTTTACTGAATGGATTTTCTCGAAAACGGCTCCATTGCTTTTCTTTAAATTTCGCATACATACTAAAAATCTGATTGGCTATTTCAATGATTTCCGAACAATAGCTCGCGTATTATAATGATAAAATCACAATTCGATATTAACATTGCAATGAGAGCATCTCATTGGTTAAAATATATTAGCTTGTGGAAACTTAGCGTGGTTAAATCAAGAAATTCTGTATTTAACATAATCTT
>JAAEAF010007172.1:0-48567 GCA_011037195.1 Triatoma infestans
ACGGGTCGAAACACTCCTGAGAAGATTGGGGGGTGCAGTGTAGGAGCCAAGGACCAGAAGCTCATAGGCTATGACAAATTTTTAAGCATCCTGTAGGAGATGGAAGAGACACAGTTGGATTCAACCACGACAGGAAATATCGGAATCAGGAGATTAGGATCCTATCCGTTAGCACCTATTAAAGCATTGAGTTCATATGTGCCATTAGATCGAGGAAGATATAGAATGCCTAGACAAAGTCAAAGATCTGGGAAGAAATATAAAGTTATACTGGGCTGGGAGCCAGGGTACGGTGGGCGGGCAACGTGATGCCTTGGTGAGGAAAGAAGCAAGTACATAACTTAAAACATAGAGCCAAAACCATTTTGTGATATAACTGAGCAGCCCTCAACGAGAAGAGATCTGAAATGGCAAGGATGTTAAGAGAGCATTGCTTTTGAAAACCTTCTAGGATGGAGACAGACTGGGCATTTACGTCCTGGTAATATTAGAGGCATGCACTAGTCTGAGTAAAACTAGGTTCCGCATGATGAATGTTTTCTCACAAGGCATCGTGAAAAAACTGGAAAGCAATAAACTGCTAATTCTTTGGGAAAATGATTCCAACACATCTCCTAAAAACCTACGATGCTATCAATCAAAGAAGATTTATAACCAGGATTGTAACCAGGTGTTAGAAGAGAATATGTACTCTCCGGAACCTTCTCAGATTTTAGAATTACTTGAGGAAAGAAATCAATCTGCAAGACTATAGATCTGCAAGTTTTAATATTTATCTGTATTGATATCATTAATATAAAAAAAAAAAAGATAAAAAATAGAGATTTAATTAATTTTACTTTATTTAATTGTTTAATTAATTTTGATTCTTTTTTTTTTTTTTTTTTAAACTCTACTATACGTCCATAGAAAAAGCCACTATTTAAAGAATAAAAAATTAAACTGAATTTTGCTAATTTAACTTCGTCATCCCAAAACATAACAAATATTTTGCCAAATGAAAGAATGTAAAATTCATTTAAATTAACAATTTGTGAAAATTTATATAAAAGATATAATTGTATAAATAAACAATTAATAAATATTTAGGTGGATGAGTCAACAATGAGTTGTAACATTTATGTTTTGATCACATAATTAATTATTGAATTTGTGATTTAATGTAATTAGAATCACAAGTTTCTAAAAATAAGATTAATTTTATTTTTGTTCACATTTTTTTTTTTTATTGATGTTCAATTTTTTTTGCACACTCTTAAATATAATTTTGCCAACTATAATTTACGAAATGTATAATTAGAGGGTTGGTAAACATTCTAGAAATTATATTTGTAAAATTTAGTGATGTTGAAGTTTTTATTTTATTTAATACAAATGAGTTTTTCTCTTGACTCAAGGTGGAAAGGCATGCCTAGAATTGAAAAAGAAATATTGAAAATTGGTAAAGGGAGAGGAAATGATATAAAGCTATAAGAATGGTATGTGTGAAGAAGTGGAACAAACAATAAAAGAGGGCACGGTTTGGCGGTGTAAATCTAGTTGAAGTGGGAAGAACAAGGAACGGAGGGAAACTATATATTTGGTATAGAGCAGAGGGAGGCAGTATTGTCGATAAGGTTCGCTGTGCAGGTGTCTTACATCAAGGTGTCGCAGTCAGCCAGCAAGGTTTGCCTTCCTTGGTACCTTCCGACGACATTTGAAATATCAGCTTTCTACGCTAACATAAAGACTTGCATGTGTGTATTTTCCAACATATAAATACAATGGTAGTAGTAGTAGTAGAGAAAAAAGTTGAAAGGAAAGCAAGTAGATGTAAAAAGGTTTTTCCAGTGAGCGAATCAATAGGAAACCCTCCAATGTATGTTACCTAGTTACAAACATTCGTCATTCTTAATTCCTCGTTTAGAGTTTGGACTCTGCGGCTGGGTTGAGGGAGACCAATGACTGCTTGCCCTTTTCCTTATCTGCACGAGTATTTCGTTCCTTTATCTAACTATCTAGAGTACGGCTCATTTCCTGACCTAGTATCTCATTTGCTCCACTACACTGGCAGTATTATACCTTCAGCTCTATTTCTAGGCCTACATTCATTATGCCTTACTCTATTATAAACTTCACATTATATGGCAAAATACTTATTTTTTAGTTTCATATCAAGAAAATTAAATCTTGAGGAAAAATCTAATATACCAATTATCTACAAACATTTCTTCTGCCATTCTAACTTTGATCATTAAGACTTTCGCAATTTCTAATATTCTGTTTCATGTTAAAAGTTTTTAAATGATATAATAACATGATGTTCTATAGTTATTAAAAGTCTATATAAATTTATATAGCTTCATTATTACTTTGCCACATAATTGCGATAAGCCATTTTTATCAATCGATACATTAATTCCGATGAGAGATATATTCCGTGATAGCCTGTTTGTTTTTGTGGTCGTCAACCGGTTTCGGGCGTTCGCCAATCATCAGGATGTTTTTTGTCAAAACAGTGTGGTAACATAGACTTGCACAGAGCAAATTTAGATGATACAATAATAATAATAATAATAATAATAATAATAATAATGTTTGTTAATTAAATAACTATACAAAATAATACAAAATGTAATGAAAAAAAACTAAAAAAAACAACGCAGTGCATGGACATTAAGTCCGTCTGCAGTTGACCTCACATACAAGAATACATACATACATTAATACAAATACTTTTCATCTATGAAAAATAATATTAACAAATTTAAATTAATTATTGAATTCCACAAAATTTACTTAAAACCTTCACATACATAAAGTAAACTTTAAAAATTGTAATTAGAAATCAAAAACTGTCTGTAATTAGCAGCCTCCAAGTGGTACCAATAAAGGCGCTTAAAACTATTATTCTGCCCATTCAAGTAACTAATTATTTCAGTTTTAGTTAGCGTTTTCCTATTAAACCACCGGATTCTAAATTCTTTAAGAATTGGACATTCAGCTACAAAATGAAATAAATCTTCAACTACATTGAGATTACACATTGAACACAATAGTTCTCATTCCACTCTATAGTTCAAATTAATTAGCTGCTCCCTCAATTTCATTATAGTTTGCATAAAGTGTAACTTGTTTGTATCTTTAATGTAGTGATTTTGACCCAAATCTATAATTAACTCTTTGTACAAACAATGAAAAGTTGAATTCGCAACTTTAACCAAAAAAATTTCTTTTAAAAGACTCTTTTATTTTCTCTATTAACACTTCAAATTGTTTCTCACCCCCCCACTGTCATAATTTATTAGTTCCATATCGTGCCTTTGACAAAAATCATTGAATTCTTTAAACCAAAATATTTTTTCTATTATAATTTGTTCTGATAAAATCTTTGGTAACCGTACGCACTTTCCGAATGTAACGATAATGTAAAACTCAGTGTAAAAAAACGTACATAGGTCTCAAGCCCGATTCCAGATATATTACATAGCTGGGCTGTAGATGATACAATATATTTAGTGTATTAGTTGTAATTATTGTATTATAGTCATTTAGTTGATACTGTGTGTAACAACGCATACTGTTTTGACAATTAACCATTCTGATGATGGGCGAATGCCCGAAACCGATCGATGCCCACAAAAAAGAAGCAAGCTATCATGGAATATAACTGTGATGTTTTCCAAATCTGTAGAACCAACCACAACAACAGATACATTAGTTTTGATTAAAAAAAAAAAAAAACCTTTCTTATCAGTTTTCTTTGCTACCAAATCTACATACAATTATGAAACGATCCTTTTTTTATCGGCCGTCCATTCGCGATATACGCACCAAATCTATCTCTAGCAAAAAAAAAAATCATTTTTCTATTCTTTAACATAATTAAACCAATTGAATTTACGAACATTACAGCTGTTTAGAGTTCCGAGGCTGTTTTCATGCTTTGAGAGAGTTATATGGGCAACTTGGTCGCCATACATTCATTCCGAGAAAAAACATAGGGAAAAATATAAATATATAAATAGGTTTCTGAATAATTCACCCAATTAAACAGATTTGTTTACGAAGCAATTAAGACTTAATCTCTATTTATCCCTAAGGTCACGTTCTAAATTATCCAATAATCTTGTTTGGTGACTTAGAAGGACATAGTCGAAATATCTTCTCTGACAAAAAAACATTGTCGGTAGAACCAAGAAATTAATATTATGTAAATCACTAAGAGCAATAGCAATTGATTACTAAACCAAACCAATTTCCAGTTGGAAACTCAATTTCAAAAATTTAATTGATGACAATACTTCCTGTTAAAATATTTACCCTTTATAAGAAGGCACCGGTGATTTGACCGCTATAAAAACATTTCTTCCATATTCAGAGAAAAACACGTATTTCCGTTGATAACTTAATTTCGAACACTTGACAATATCACAAAAGCTCCTCATATCAAGAGTAAGAGAAAGTAAAAAGTGAATATAAACATATTATGCTAATAAATTTAAAGCCTAATTTGCCAAAAATGGCTGTGGAATTTAATTCAGTGATCTCTCTGAAGCGCTCACAGAAAAAAAAAATTAAACTTTTCGAAATAAATAAATATTAAGATTCAATTAAAACCAGCTATGTCTGTTTATGCTTTTTATTCAATTACGTGATGATGAGAATGAGGATTGCACAGTATTCTGTCTAAATTCTTAAACAGTACTTTTATAATTTACGTGTTACAAATTTTCGAAAATTAATATCAATAAATTTGCCCGCAAGGAGTATCTGTTGTATGCAGTTACTTAGGGAGTAGCGACCCCACGGGTTACCACAGCTCAGTACTCCATGCACTTCGTCAGAACAGTACACAATACACTTACAAAAGTGTGTACGTAAAAATAACGTACACACTGTACACTTTACAGACAAGGACAAATATAGTAGACAAACTAGGGTCTCCGTCCCTAGTTAATTGGCGAAAGCCAAGGGAGAAGACAGGGATTAGTTCTGTGGTAGCGAGCTGGACTAGCAACGCGGAGGTCCCGGGTTCGAATCCAGCATGCTGTCATTAAATTTTCTCTTTCTAGGAACCTCTACAACTCACTGTCCGGTGATGGGCGGAGTTGTCCGTAGCTAGAGAACACTGTCTGGAGGCCGGCTGTGCATTGGAGAAGGCTCCGGGGCGCACAATAGATCTTTCAGGTCACAGTGCAATAATCCCCTCAACAATCTATAAATAAATTTATGATATTTGTAGTGATTATTGGCAGAGTTATCGCTGTAATATATTCTTCACATATATCATTTACTGATCCGATTTATATAAATCCAATAAATATTTTAATTTTAGCGTGAAACTATAAACCCAATGCTTTTAGATGGTGACGATGCTTTAAGGAATGTTTTATAAGGTCTAGTAGCTAAATTATATACGCAGAAATACGAAACAATGAATAATGTATGATTTGGTATAAACGTAATGTCTTAGAAGGGAATGGCTTAGTGAACGAATAGTCTAAATTACCCTAAATGGTAATATACCGGATGGCAACGGCTTTAGCATGGAATCTGGAATGGCGAACAGGCATCAGACAAAGGAACAAGCAAATCTTGTCCCCCTTAAATCGTTAACGGACAAGCATGATCCGCAAGGCAATAATAAACTTTGAGTTTTCATTGTTTTATTTTTATTACTTACAATTAAATTAAGATATATATATATATATCTTATATATATATATATATATAATGTCAGGTCTGAAACAGTAACACGACTATCTCATATTGCTGTTAATTGAAATATAAAATTAACAAATATTGTTTAAACTTAATATTTTTACTTAATTGTTCTAACATAAATATGGAGGTGTTTAGCAGCCAAGGAAGGTAATACTTAAAGTGATTCAATTATAGTCAAAGACAGCATTATTAATATTATACAAAATCTAATACAGAATGAAATCTAATATCGCAGATTCCTCAGAAACCACTAAAATTCAATTTTTACATAAAAATGTATCAAATAAAAGTGATTCGTTTGTGCGACTGTGCAAATCATTGTACACCAAATTTATAGATAATCGTTCCGGCCTTTTTGGAAAAAAATCCCAAAAAACAGCTACGTTAAGACGCTTTTCCAAACAGATATTCTTCATATTTGGTATCCTAGCAATGTTTTTCATTTACCATAATATTATGTAGAAGTAACATAACCATATATTATTATGTCAGATTATAAATGAAAATAACATATTGTAACGTTTTTCCCTCTAAACTAGCTACTGCAACTAGTTTTAAGTGGGTTCGTATAGATAAAATACTCTAAACTTCAATAAAGAAAACACCAATTTATTGCTATACACAATAAATTACTAAATACAACACTTCATAATAATTATTTCACACTTTAAACCACAAAAGTTCACTTTGTTCACGTTTGTACACTTTTCACAAATTTGTAACTTCGTTTGTAAGTGAAAAACTCTCTCAACTCTCTGTGGTCCCTCTACCAGTAGAGAACATTCCAAACTTCTCTCGACTATTCCAGTCAAAACTGGAGCGCCGCCAGCGCTGCCTACGGCCACTAAGAGAACCTTAGACCTGTCTTCTCTCCTAGATGGCACCACTAGCTGCGTTACAATATATACAAGCTCAAGTCTTTGAACTCGGTGGCTAAATATGTTGGAGTTGGAGGAAAGCCAAATATTGGTGGTAGTACAGTGTGCGCTCTACCATCATGATTCTGGTATAGTGTGTGCTCTCCTGTCATTATTCTGATAAAAATTAAAATTAAAACTATTATTGTAAAACATTTATTATGACAGGTTTGAAAAAGTAAAAAAAATGATTAAAACATTAAAACGCAAATTTAAAAAAAAAAAATTAAGCATAAAAAATTAAATAAAAACATTAAAAAAATACAAAATTTAAAAAATAAAATAAAACAATAAAATGCAATTTTTTTTGAATATATAAAATAATGAAATTAAAATATTAAAATGCAAAATATACTGTTTTAATATCCCATAAAAAGCCAAAAATAAATCTCCTCATCGTGCAAAACCCACCAACAAAAATGGTCTAAATGTGGCTGAAGCATCATTTGCTCTTTTCTTTTTCAAAATGGCAATTTTGCTGTCCAGCTATGACCATTCGATTCCTTGCGTATGAGATCTTGTCTGGGGATCTACGTAGTTTATTTGATGATTCACAGTAGAATAAAGAAATCCAGTATTGTTAAGACATGCATATGCCGGCCATTCATCAGAGTAAACTAGACTGAGCCAAGTTTGCATTCAAATTGTATAATTGGTATAAGAGTTGTTTATCTCTTTTTTCTACATAAAAATAATGGCAATGAATGTCTTTTTCTATAAGCCGAACGCCCACGGTCAGTCAAATCTTGCTCCATGATTCTTTAGGTTTAGGATGTTTGCACTACTGTCCTCGGAAATGGGTGCTTGGTTCTATGTTGTATTTGCGTTTACTTGCAAATCTCGCCTCGTCGATTTGAATCGGTTCATCATTAGTACCAAACATTGGTTCTCTGTTGCTATGTGATACACTAGCACGAATTTCTCTTGACATATTAAACCAATCAACAAATGTCATCTTCGATTTACCAGTCAATATTGGTGCAGTTTGGTGCACTGGAGTGCCCATTACAAAATAAAATTTCACACGTCAGTTTATGCAATTGTTCAGGTCAGTATAATAAAAAAAAGGAGTTATTAGCCTTAACAGAACGAATTGTTTGACATCCTTTGCGTGGACACTTTTTTGTGGGCCGAAATTCTCCTTTACGGTTGTGTTTTTGTTTTTGTTGCTTAGCACGGTTCGGCATCTTCAACTGTATCAAAAAGATTTTGTGCGCGTAGATAAGACAGGGCACATTCTTCATTTGCATGACAGTCGTGTAGAATTCTTTTGCAAGCATTTCACTAACAGGTAGATCACTGATAAATATATTCAAATGCAGTTACATTTAAGTTGCAGAGATGATGCAGAGTTGAAGGTGTGGCGAGTTGGCTGTATTGACTGATAAGAATGTAAAAGAATGTTATAATTAATTGAGTAGCGGCAGTGCACATATTTTATACACTAGGTAACATTAGGGTCGGAAGAGCGCACACTATACAGGCACCCATGTATTCTATTAATGACTGTGAATTCTCCTTTAACAACAATATTGAGTTCAATTAAGCAGACTCCATTAAAGGTTTCCTATATTCTGTAGGAGCTATGAATGTGTAAGATTCAGAAAATTCTGCATTTATAAGAGAGAGATGAATAAATTATTAAGTAAAATCATTTGCTTAGCCGGGATGTGGATAGATTGATAAACTCCCAGTAGTCTTCATATAAAAGTAATATGCAATTACAGTGTAGTAAACTCTATTCTACAAATTAATTGCAATCACATTCTTACAGTTTATTCTTCAATAAGATTAAATGGGGAGAAGTATTCTAGAACTACAACTGAGGGAACTACAATCGAATTTGTTTGAAAGATTACCAAAGTCGTCGAGTCGTACACAGAAAGTTACTAAGGATAAACAAAATGTTTACAAAAGATATTTCTTTCTTTAAATATCTTTTAATATAATATAAACATATTAATTAATAAAAATATTAATATAAAATTAAGCAAGACAAGAATAAACATTAACAGCGTTCCAAAGTATAAACAGGAAACTTTCCTAAAATTAATCATGAGAAAAATATAGTTCTTTTCAGTGAGCCAAATCATCCTTTAATGTGGATCCCTTAATGGTGACCGAATCAGTAAGCCGGCTCTATTGACAATAATGACCGGATTATTTTTATTCTAATTTATAGTAAGTACACATTGTTTTCAGACACCTGTTTATTTTTAATTTTCTATTTTCAATATGAAATAATATTGTATTGAAATATTACGGTAACTTGTTAAAAATAATACAAATGACACTTGATGACACTATATTGTAATATATGACTGCGATGTTTTCTCTATCTCAATTGACGAACAAACGATGAAGTAATACGTGGGATTGGTCATGACATAATGAAAAATCCGACTCAGTTGGAGTTATTGAGGCAACGCTTACTCGGTCATCGAACGAAGTGACAGCAGTAAAGATGCGATAGAGGTTGGGAATCGGATCCTAAAAATCGACTGAGCTAGCTCCATCGGCCACAACACGACCAGGTTCCTATGAGCCGGATCGTTCGCCTTATTCCCAACCTTATTTATTTATTTATTTATATTTATTTACGACCTAAGCAGCCCATGTATATACAAAAAAAAACAAACAAAAATGCCGGAATACGGCTACAATAAAAAGCATAAAAATTTAATTCGTTGTACATATTTATAATCTGTAAAACGTAGACAAAAATAAAACAATAAAATATGTACATCAATTTAATTGCAAAATTAATAAAGTAATATAAAAGATAAAAAATGGAATAAGTAAAGCAATTAAATTTAAATTGTGGTATCACAATAATGTGTTTCTTTGACTGTAAACCGCTTTTAGCGTAAGCATTTCGTCCTATAGAATTAATAAAATTTAGTTCCGCAATTTTTCTAATAATTCTATTCTTCCATACCAGTGGTCTTCAAACTCTGTCATGGAACTCTTAGAACTATAAGGTTTTTTGGGGAAACCCCAACCCACTCAATAGAATAATATATCTTAAAACAATATTTAAAATAAATCAATATGTTATAGGTACTTAATGTAAAGACAATTAAAGAAATCTATTGTATATTTTATTAAAAAATTTTGACATAAAATGAATGTAATTTACTTATTGATAGCATTAAATTGTGCTCCAGGTTTCACTTACCCTTACATTATATTTAGTGACTGGAGTGTGCTTGAATTTTTTTTTTACACAAACTGTCGAAATCTAGCTCTCCATTGAAGTTATCTGCAGTTGCATTTAATATGCTGCATTTAATTTGTTACTATATTTTTTGGTTGTTGCCCCATAAGGAGAGGAAGAATTTTCCCTTAAGTACATTGTTTCGACTGGCATTATCTATGTTTATAGTCGTGTGAGAAACTTCTGGGCATTGTACATGAATAAATCTATCTTTATATTTTGTAGTTAATAAAAACTTGTCAATTAGTGTAAGGGCTTTATAATTTTTATTTTTCTAATTATTATTTTGACTCGCGGAACCTCGAGGTTGCGTTTATTTATTTATTTATTTTCTAGAAAAAAAGATCAATACATCCTTATTGGCAAGGTCAAGTAGAATATAATTTAAAATCACATAATTGTCAAGGCAAAACTTAATTTCAAAATATTCCTGTATCTCATACAGCGGGTGAGCTAATAACAGTTTTTTATCACTAGCTTTGAAACACTTCAAATTCTTATCGTTTATATTCGCTGGTAAATAATTATAGAGCGAGATGGACAAGCTATGGAAGCTGGTACGAACTTTTGTCAACCTGTTTCTAGTCTGAACAAGATCATTGCGCCTTCTGGTGAAATGGTCATGAACTTGCGAAAAACTTATAAATTGGCCTTCATTGGCCTTTTCGTAAACGAGGCATTGGAAAATAAATATGGCTGGTAGTGTCATTATATTCAATTTCTTAAACCAAGAACGACAAGATACTTTCGAGTTTAAACCCAAAATAACTCTAATTGCCTTCTTTTGTAACCTAAGTATCTTTTTGCATTCGGCAGCATTACCCCAAATTATAGTACCATAGCACAAATGGTTATGAACATACGCAAAATATGCCAACTTTAAAGCTTCCAAGTCAACCGACATTCTTAATTTTCGTAAGACATAAATTCAACGAGACACTTTACCCATGACATTATTAACTTGATCTGACCAGCTCAGTTTTGAATCTATGAGAATGCCTAAGAAATATGAGAATTTTTGATCAATCCCAAATTTTGAAATCCAATATCTCCAATTAGCGATAAAAATTGTTATCAGAATAACCCGCTCTACTAACGGACTGAGCACAATCGCAAGTTTATTTTGAAAATCTTTGGTGAAAACATCGCTTTTGATTTAAAATTTTTAATATTTTGGGACTTATTGTTTACAGTTTTCTGCCTTTTATATGAAAAAATACGAAAAATACTATTTCCCAATTAGAGCTATATTAAAAATTAAACATTAATCAAAGATAAGGCGAAATGAATGAAATATGTCGAAGAGATATAACGGGTCTTGCAACATTTTACGATATATCTATTAATGTTGAGCTGTATCTTAAAAAATTATACTACCATTAGATTGGATTAAACGAACAGTATTAGTTTTGCTGTTGTTTATTTTATAAATCTACTGCAATATCAAATTCACTGACATGTGTAACGTAAAACATATATGAAAGAAGTGAGTATTTATATAATGTATTTATTAAAAAAAAGAAAAAAAAAAGAAGTAAAAATGATTAAAATGGAGGTGTTGTTTGAACTCCATTTGTAGTATGGGATCCAAATGAAAAAAATTTCATTGCTGAATGGCAATTTGAGTTGGGCAATCATTGTTGATTTGATTGATCAAACGGAGCCGATTGCAATGCTGATGGCTATCGAATGTATTCTCTTGAACACAGCTCGCCAAATAAGAATAATAAGGATAGATAGTAAAATCGCCATGGAGCTTTACCGCTTTACCGCTAAAACCGTTCTATCATTAAAAAAAAAAAGAGAAAATCTTAAAAAAAGATAAAAATATAGGCAACATGCTTGGATTGCCAAATATGAAACATATATATCTTACATATAAATTTATATTTATATAAAAATAAATCTATTCCATGCAAGTTAAAAACTTAATAGTCTTTTAAATTATATTAGTAATTAACTAATAACATATGACTAAAAATCATAACATCATACTTTATATCTTACACAAGTCACAATTTGAAATTGATATTTATAATTCATGTCTTATTGGAAATAAGCTGGCGGATTACAAAAAAGGCTAAAGAAACAGCTCAGAGGATGACTGCTTACCCATTTTAACAAATATCCTTCCTTCTTTCTTAAATCGGCATTAAAACAAAAACAGTCTAGAAGAGTTGGAAGAACATTCGAGCAAGTCTACAAAAAGGTGCTGCAACCAAAGCATAATTTATTGAAATCCTTTATTAAAGGCAACTCAGTATAAACCTCACTATCTAATTAACATTTTCTTGAGTAGAAATAAGTCTTTCAAGTAATATCTACTCGCCTTAAGCTGACAAGTGTGACGGTTGTAGGATGATGGTGAATTGAGAACAGTGGAATTGACATGTTACTCACAATTATATTTCACTTAGGGGGAGAAGAGAATTCATAGATGGTAGAGTGACCGAATGAAGAGTGATGATTATTGGTAGCGTGATGAATGTAGAATGGCAGAGTTGGCTGCTGTGATTCGCTTCAAGAATAATATGGCCAGTTTGAACTATTGCTAGTTCTAACCATGGTGAGCTAGTATGGCTAACATGGTGAACCTTTCAAGCTGATTATTGAGTGGTTTTAAGCGCCAGCTTTTTCATCTTTTTATTACAATTTATCAAGCTCTTGTTGAGAGCTAGAGAGGGCTTACTGGATACTTGGCTCAAGAGTTGGAGGCACGATGATAAGAAGTACGCGGCTGATATTGAAATTATTAAAGTTCAAAATTTGTATTTGCTTCCAATGTACAAGTATCCCAACTTGTTCCAGATAACATTAACCGGAACATAAATACTTCTCTTCTACTTCAGCACTCAACATAATTGTCCGTAATTAAATCGTAATTACTGCAAATGTATTTGGCCAACGAAAATCAGAAAAACGATACTTAGAAATCTCATATCGATAAAAAAATTATCGATGTCTTGTGAAATTTCTCTACTAAATGCAGATATAAATACTTGTTGACCTTTAATTTAATCTTAATTGTTTTCCATTATTTGATAAATAAATAAACAAAATTGCATTAGATCGTTAAGTGTTGTGCACTTCATTGGATATTTTGAGTGTTTAACTTTTCTACATATAACTTGTATTTTGCTTTAATGTAATTTTATTAATTATATCAATTAATATTAATTTGTTGCTTCATTTAATCAAATGTATAATATTTTATTAAATATAAATTTAACGCATGCGTATGCATTTGTGGTACATTTTGAATATTATTTCCTTTTATGAGAGCCAATAAAAATCACTAGAAACCAAACCAATAAAATTTTTAACATTACTAATATAAAATGTAATTATTCAGATTCTTCAAAAAAAAAAAAAAAAAAGAAAAAGTGACGTGAAATAAATAGCCGATGAGATGAACAGTTACAAAAGCTACCTCTTATCCTTGCTAGAACCATTAGTAGTTTAACGACCTTTTTACACTAGCACTTAACAGGAAACCGCTATCTGTTTAACAGCACTTACTTTTATATCGTAATAAAGCTGGCAGAATGGAGAGACCACAACCGGTAAAACTGCCATTAAAATACGAAGCTCTAAATCACTTATTACTTGTATTGCGCGACTTGGAGGAGTTTTAATAAGTAAAAACATCTAAAATTAGATAAATTATATTTTATCTATGAAGAGTCTAGGTCTGATGACCTTGAAAGCTAAATTTAATTAAGACTGCTAGTATTATCGGGGATGAATTATCCCAGCTTGGACAGAATTTCAACAGCAGAAGTCGAGATATGTTCCATAACGCCAAGATTTATTTTCAAATCGTAATAAATCTACTATTTCAAAATAATTACAGATTATTTTCTTGCCTTTTTCACTATAATTTTTGGCTCCGGAGTCATCTCAGTGCACTAACGGCTTTTTGGCAGTGTTCTACTATTACAAGCAACATTGTCCATCACGGACAGTGACCTGTGGACGCTCCTAGGAAGAAAAAATTTAAGGGCAGCACATCTAGTTTGGAAAACCATCTATTTTGTGCAAAGGATATAATATTTGCAGTATATCTACTTTTCTGTCTTATATTTCTAAATTTTTTCAAAGGAGTGTTTAGATTTTTGTTAGGTGAAGGCCAACTGAGGCTTGATTGGGCCAACCTGATTGCGGCAGGTGGGCTCATATATATAAAAAGGATGTCATATCTATCATAATGTCTCGGTTGTAATCATACTAATTCTTAGGAAGTCTCTTAAAATTTGAAGTTCTTCAAAGGAATAATTAAGGGAAAATATTCAGAAAATTGCTGACATTAAGGGAACCAAACAATTAATCATTAGTATTCCTTAATCGAACTAGCGATGGTATATGATAAAAAGATATTTTTATACTATACTCTGAAATTTGTAAAAGACATGGAGGTGACTGGATTTATTAGAACATCAACATTCTAAAAAAGGACCGAGGCAAAGGGGTTTATTAGATGTGTGCTGCGTGATATAAACATCGATTCTATATCTATGAAGTCATCTCACTACTCGAATTGATTAATAGCCTTATTCTGACGATGAATGAGAATCGGAAACCGATCAGAACTAAAATAATGAAGGATAAAAATCATAGTTGTTATTCAGCATTGTGGATCCAACTACGTATTCAACATATAAGTATAATGGGATCCGCATCATTAAAGATTCATAGGATCCAAAGAGCGGAGAAGCACATATTAAATGAATTATAAGTTAGTTGCTCACCACCTAGGCCAGACTAGGAAGGGAGTGTTCGATTCATATAAATATAGCGACAGCAGTACAGTTTAGGACAGTATACGAGTTTACAACTGTATAACCATTCAGCAATCTATCTATTACCTTCTTACACTACTCAGCCAGTCTGTCTCTTTATATTTCTCTCGCTACCTAACTTTTATTTTACTATAAATTCCTTGCAGATTTTGTGTTCTTTACTTTATACAGTGTTCTGCATATCATCTACTTTGTTTCTCTAAAATCCATTCTCTCTCCTTCTTTTTATTCGAATTAATAAGTCCATTAATTTTATTAGAGTTTGCTTAAAGTGTCATTTTATATTAACTAATATCCACGTAATATTATTAAGAATAAAGTGTGTTGCCAAAATATCGAGTTTGAAAAAAAAATTGGGAATGCTGACAGTGTAAATAGCACATACTTCCACATAATTTTATATTGTTATTTTTATTCTAAACAGTACAAAACTCATTTCTCTGCTTACGAAACCTATTAAGAATTCTGGTAAATCAATGCGAATATTTCCTTAATATCCAATAGTGCAGAAATATAGTAGTAGTTACATAATAGTTACAGTTCTCTTTATAAACTTGAAACCTTACATTTAGTATAAGGGAATTTCTGATTATTTTCTGCCACTTTATCAATTGTACGATACAGATGGCACTGAGGAAATGCCATGTAAATTAATATTAAATGTAGACCTCATTGTTCAGTGTTGTTAGGAATATTGTATTACTTCATTCTATACTAACTTCGCAAATTATACATTTAAAATGACAAACGTTTACACCGACAATTACAATTGAAAATTGGTTTGTATTTAAGTAATTAATTAACACTATTGATTTCTTCATTAGAAATCTGATTTATGTTTATTTAGAATTTCAAGTAAATAAATATTGATTTTCTGGAAAAACCGAAGTCTAAACCCAGTTAACGGAATAAAGATAAAAAAAAATTAAAAACACAAATGACATTTCCAAACGCAGAAGAAAGATATTAGTAGTTGATATCTGGGATCATGTCATAGCGTGCTACTTCTTCTAATTATTTCTAACACAATTCGGATCTGTATTCATCAGAATTTACTTTAAACTGCCCAGATATAACTGTTGATTTGCTCTGCAAGAATTTCCTTTCTACTCACTCTAAGTCAATCACACATTCAACTTAATGTCTTTCAAAAGTACGTACATAATTTTTTTTTTCAACTTTTTTAATTATGTATAGCACAACAAGTCAATACATAATATGGCAAGAAAATAAAGAAGGTCCATTACTATCAATTTAGTTGATCGTGAGACAATGGCCCTTTAGCCTGTGTGATATATATGAGAGGATAGATAATTAGAGATAATTTAAGAGGGTAAGAATTAAACTTGTAGATATACTGAACACTGTATAATGAATAGAAACACAAACTGCAAAGATTTTATACTGTTAAATGATATTTGAGAATTAGGTAACGAGAGAATAATTAAGAAAGAGCCAGGCTGGTTGGGATTAGAAAGTATGTAGATTGATGTTAACTAACCTGATAATTGATAAGTGTTCTAAAAACTCTTCCTATAGGGGTAGCTCGCCTCTAAATGTATAGACTTCTTTCTCCCTAGTTTGGTGTAGATAAAGAGTAACTAATGCTTCGGATCCTTGTTTCTTCGGATCCTCACGAATCTTAATGACTATTGCAGCTTGTCTAGAATAATTGATTTTACTAGTAGTAAAATTAGTTGTAATTAGGATGAAATGATATTTTTTGGTGTGATTTTTTTTGTAGCAGATTATAATACTTTCTGATTAATAGTATACTGAAATATTTATAGGTTATTGATGTAAAAGATAGAACTGTTACAACGAAATAAAAGAAACAGCAAAGGATACAACCGTAAAAGAAATTAAAAACATAAATAAGACATAATATTTATTTTGACTGATAATTTAAAAAAAAAAAAAAAGGAAAAAAAGGTTCATTTAATAACTTCAAAGTACAACCTGTTGTTTACCATCTTTTTTAATAATCTGAAAGAAAGTAAGGATAATATTTCCCTCTCTCTAAAAAAAAAAAAAAGGGGAAAAAAACATTGGAACAAAATAAAGCCTCCGGAAAATAAAAAAGTTTGTCAGAGCTGGCGAAGAGTGGATGAATTTAGACAAAATGTTAACTCCTCTGAGCGTCTATATCATTTTTTTTTTTTTTTTTTTTATAACCACTTGTTTTTCTTATATTAAAAAACAACCCAGCTTTTCCCGTTTATAAGTTCATTTTTAAAAAGAATTTCTTTGGAATACATAAAGGATTATATATAAACAGATATATAATAAGTGTCTCAGCAATTAAATTGATCAAAAACAGAGAGCAAAACAAAGGATTTGGGGATTTTTAGAGGTTTCTAAAAAAAATTTTTTTTTTTTTCTGCGCTGTTAATTTTTTTTAATTTTTATTACAAGTAGACTTTAGTTCTGTTCATTGCCTGTAATACTTTAGTGGTTTTATAATTTTGAATTTATACTTTTCTTTTGGATCAAAATATAATATTGAATCAATATATAATAGCTGGTAATTAAAGCGAAATAAGAACATCCTATCAGCCGGTCATCGACCATGAGTTTGTCTTCTGTACTAATCGGCCTATTATTTTCAAGATCCCCCCCTCTCCGCCAGTTAAAGTTCCTTCACAAACAAACCGGGCCCGCACCCTGTTGGCACGTTGAACCTTTATGGAAATCTAATTCAACGCTTTGCCCAACAAGGTGTTTTGGAACCTTAATACAACACTAAACCTCCCCTCTTAATTTATTGATCATGTCGGCGAGAAGGAGTGTAGGTAAATAATATAGACAGGTATTATTATTATTATTATTATATTGTGTCGTAAGGTTAGTAAGATGATATAAGAGGAGCAAAATGTAATTCGATAAACTATTGATCTTGTGGAGTACACGTGCATACTCGGTAATCATCCATGTTTATCCTCAATTTTCCTCAATAATTAATTACTTTTTTAATTACTATAGTAAGAATTTTTTTCGTAACAGGTACACTGCTAAGTCAAGTTTATTAAATTAGAAAATACATATCTCTCAAAGAATAATATTGAAATATTAAAAAGTGCAATAAATATTAATGAATAATATAAAATGTAAAGAAATAAAATAACTATTAATAGTAATAATAAAAATATGACAATTGTAATTACTTTAGTTAGTTTTGTATAATCAATTATTTGCCTACTACACCTTACTATGTCTTAAGGAAGGTTACACATTAGTGTTATCGCGCCTGATCTTTATATTCTGTTATTTATTAATTTAAATTCAGGGAATGGAATAGCTAAGTGATTAGTGTAAGGGACTCCCATGCGGAAGACCGGATTCGAGTCCCGCTGTGCTACCCTTAGATTTTTTCTTCTTAGGAGCCTCTACAGCTCACTGACCGGGGATGGAACAAGAGTGAAACAGTGTAACAAGAGAACACTGTCCGGAGGCTGGCAGTACATTGAGAAGGCTCCGGATGCCAATGACCACAGATGTAGAGGCGCCTTAAATTCAAAGAAAAATAATAAATTTATGATTTTTCAATAGTTTATAGTAATTCTTTCAAAAGTTTTATTATAATGTTTCGATAAAATAGTTCAGTTATGGGTCCGTGTATGTCAGCTATTTATATAATTTCCAATACACATAATTATGTTCACAAATAAACTGCCAAATTTTGTTAATTACAATACTGAAGAGTAACCCAATCAAAGATTGAATCGACGACAAAGTAAGAATTGCTTCATTGACCGAAATCCCAAATAATGAGAAATACAGATTTTAACACTAAGGTCAAGAACCAAACAAATTAAATAAAAATATTAAATCAAATATGAAACAATATCTAAAATTTTTCCTATTAAATTCATTATAACATTATTAATAATTAATTACATTAATAAAGTGAATTGTGTTTGTCAATTAGAAGAACTCATTTTGGAACTAGGGGTTTTCATTAGAGTGGTATAATCAGCACCCTATTTTAATTATGAAACATAAACATTCTTGTTGAATCAATGTACGGAAAGTTTAATTGATTCAGCTTATGATAGATAGATAGATAGATAGATAGATAGATAGATAGATAGATAGATAGATAGATAGATAGATAGATAGATAAATGTGTTTATTTACTCAAATATATAATATTGTTTACATTAAGTACAAAAAGAAAACACTCGTTAGGCAATGGAAATCCGTCTGCCAGGAGTTGTCCTTCAAATTAATTTTTAACTTTTTTGTTTTTTTAAAAAATAAAAACAAAAAAACAAACAAACCAAAAAAAAACTAAAATACAATAAACCTTTATAATTAATTTATGAAAAAGAATATATATACATTTTAATTAAATTTGAATTCAGTAACTAAAAACTGTCTGTACTTTAAAATCATTTTTAAAAAAATATACAATTTATGCCAACCCTTTCCGTTTAACCACATAATAACTTGTTGTTCATTTAAAACATTTTGTCTCAAATATTTTTTCCTAGAACCACTCATAAATAGGACAATTACCTATTATATGCAACATACTTTCATCTTCATTTAAATTACACATTGAACAGGTATACACAATATCATTTATCCATGGTTTATAATTTAAATAAAATAATTCGCATCTTGCTTTAAATATTGTTCTAATTAAATCCAAACTAAATTCATCCTTAATATATATAATATTATGATCTAGTTTTTTATACAATAAATGATACTCCGCACCAGATGCCAAAATAAATAGCTCATTCCTAAAATCTTCTATACCTTTGTTAATTATATTAACCATCTGCTCATACCATCTATCTACTGTTGTAAGTTCTCTATCTAGAACACAGTCTAGATATTCTGCCAAATTTAGCCATTCTTTAAACCATGGACTACTCTTTTTTTTTATACCCTCCAAAGCTACAATATATGGAAGTCGGCCAGAATTGTAATTCAATAATTTACATATATAATTTACATTCAGCTCTAATGTGCGGTAATATATAAGTTTTCTACCAGTTTCCAAATATAATTGATAATTAGGAGTGTTTAGTGGGAGACAAAAGATCTTCCCAATAAACAATTTTTGCGCCTGCTCAAGTTGCTGAGATTCTTGTTGAATCAATGTACGGAAAGTTTGATTGATTCAGCTTATGCGTTTGGAATAACTCTACCGATAACTGTTCACTAAGATATTTTATGGGAAAATTAGTAGGCAGCGTTTTGTCATTCTGAAGTTTTATACGAGTACATAAAAATTAGTATTAACATGCAATTTACAGCTTCAGCTACTAAACAATTAATTTATATAGTAAATTCCAAGTAAAAGCCGATTGGCTTTCTCTCAGCCTTAGTCTTTCCCCAGGCACCGCCAAGGAGGATTTCTCTGCCGCCAACGTTCTATTTGTAGACGCGTGCGTGCCTCACAGGCTGCTTCGATTATGAATACGCGCTTTTTTTTAACTTTGTCTTTATTTTTTTTTAACATACCACACAAATCTGCCGCCTTTAATAATTGAATGGTCAGTTAGAAAACCATGATCCTCATACTAAATGTCTGCAATCTCATTATCGGTCATACTAGTTCGTCGTTCGCCTCGTTTCACGGTGTACAATCTTCGTCTTGCTGTTAGATCTTTTGAGATATTCTTTTTGTGGCAGTACTGGACAGGCAGAGAATAATTAGTGAACCATCTCTGGGCCTTGGAATGGCATTGCCTGAATCTGATCTTAGGCAACCGATATTATTTTGCATTTACCAACTTTGGCCTTAAAGGCGATTAATGTTACTTCCATCTCTGGAAGTAATTGCCTCCCGATTACTTATTAATTGTATCCTTTCTATAACTTCAATAACCAACAACGCAGAGAATTACCAGTGCATAGTTACTGCTACGTCTAGATTCAAGCAAAACTCCTCTATCTCTGATCCCTCCGGCAGTTCGTACTTAGATTTAATGGAGTATATACCCTGCATCCCAAGCTACTTCTATGCGCCAACTTTTATAGTTATTATTATAAAGCATGTCAACATCAGAGATCATTGATGCCCATTGCTTTCTTAGTAGTAGGTTGCCGACCTCTGGGCAGCGATCTTTCATTAAAGACAACACTGCCTATCACCGGAAATGAATTGTAAAGGGCAAAACTGATGGACTTGAACTGCATTGTTCTCTGCTTCCAAGACTACCATTGACCTAATCCGAACACTATTATTATTGTAATAGTAATAGACCTTGTATTCACCTATGGATCTGATATAAAATATAATATTTATTAGGTGTACTATCTGTTTTGGATTTAGCGGTTTGAAAATTAAATTGTTAACTTTTACATCTAAATATTCGTAAATATTCTCTCAGGTAAATGTTATCCCAACTTTATTTGGACATAGTACGAGAATATTTCAGTTACAACGAACAGTTCATCTTCATTTTCATGTTTCACAAACACAGTGTATAAAAAAACTTTTAATATTGCCTGTTTTTGAATCCATTTTTAAGTTTTTCATATAACCAATTAGTAAACTAATTATAGAGCAAAAATCTTAATGAAAGAAAGTTCAGGGTAGAAAAGTTCAAACAAAGTTTATGTAAACATATAAAACATTGTAATTATCAGAGGTATTTTAATTATTTTAAAACTCCGACAATTTCGATCACTTGGATTATTAAGCAAATTGACACATGCCCCAAATTTTTGTGGTTGTTCCATTTTAAGAAAACCGATGATCTTAGGCAGAATACGTCAATATATGTTTCCCGAACAACGTATTGTCCCAATCCTTACAAAATTAAGTATACAGTATCTAAGTCATTGGTACAAATATAAGTTAATCGTATACAAAAATGCATAATTCAACTTATTTGTGGATTATTAAAATCACATTTTTTGAAGATCTGATAGGAATCAAAATGCACAACAAAGAAGATTTCTAGCAATATAAAGAAAAGTGATAGATAATTTTAATGAAGAAAGAGAGAAAATGAGAAATGACTGTAAAAAATGGCTGAGGAAAGTCATAAGAGAATAAAGGAAAATTTAAATTAAACACAGATGAATTGACTTTTTATCTAACTAATAGATTTTTTTTGTTTTTTGTTTTTTAATGCTTCTTCCTTCTAGTAACAGGAAGTATTGCGATCGTGACAAATTTTAGAAATTGAGTTTTCACCGGAAATATATGATTTTTGGTACCCTAGGATTGAAAAATTGGTTTCTAGAAAGTGTGCATTTCTGTGTGTGTGTGTGTGTGTGTGTGTGCGCGCGCGTGAATGTGGTCAGCATATCCCAAAAATGGAAAATTGCTGTATAATACCAATGAGATAAATAAAATATGATAATTCTTAGTATGTCAAATGTCGCGGTTTTTTGGTAAATTTCAGCTGAGAAGGATGAATTGTGTCTGCTACTAGAGATCGTAGGGATCGTTTGGTTTTCTAAATAAAAAAAAAATCTGGTGTGAAACACTCCCACAACTTTCTCCTACTCCAGTTCTCAAAATGATAATTGACAAATTTTATAGTTTGGGTACCAAATTTAATGAAATTCGTCGAAAACTGAAAAAACTGTTCAGTAAAACGCACTTCCGGTTTACTAATTTTCTTGAAACTCGGAATTTCAGCCATCTATTTATTTCTAACTAATTATGTTTGGATGATAGAATTGTATAATGAACTAGGATAGCACTATGATGAAAATCTAACCCCACCCCTCCCCTAAAAGTGCTCTTAAAAGAAATTTCCCAGAGAAATGTTTTAGATAAAAGTTGTAGATCTTTGAATGTTTAGTTTATATACGAAGTTTCAAAAAAATCGTCAAAGCCATTTTTGAGAAAATTGCGAAAAAGTGAATACATCATTTAGTAAAGTGGTAAAGTAAACGCACTTCCGGTTATCCGATTTTTTTCAAACTCAGAATTTCATCAACATATTTAATTCTAATTAACATTATTTAGATGGCAGAATTGTCTAATAAATTGAAATAGCACTTTAGATGGAAACCTAACCTCACCCCTCCCCCAAAAGTGCCCTTCAATGCATTTTCCCGGAGAAATGTTTCTAATAAAAGTTGTAGCTCTTTGTATGTGTGGTTGATGTTTAAAGTTTAAAGAAAATCGTCGGAGCCATTTTTGAGAAAATCGCAAAAAAGTAAAAAACCCAACTAGAAAAGTGGTACTTCCGGTTGAGGAATTTTTACAGATAACGTACAGTCAGATCCCATGGTGACCTCTAAACGGGATATCAAATTTCAACTTTGTACGATTTTTCGTTTTTGAGCTATGCGGTTCACATACATACATACACACACACAACACACGGACACAAGGACACACACACAGAGACGATTTGCTAAAAACCACTTTTTTGGACTCAGGGGACCTCAAAACGGATATTTCCGGTGAAAACTCGATATCGAAAATTTGACACGATTACAATACTTCCTCTTACTAGGAGTAAGTGGAAGTAATATCCGGTAAAACTCTCCCATGACTTATTACTACCGCAATTAACATAGCTATTATCGACAAAATTTACTACAAACTGGGAATGCAGCATTAAAAAATTTAAATAGCTTCAATATTATTCTTGTGTAGCCGGAAATACTAAAAACGACACTTTAAGGGATGTATAAACTTCCTGTTTCTCCTAAAATCTATTTTATCTATTCGAAAAATTGTTTCACACAAAAATGACAGGTCCTTATACGTATGTCTCAGTTTGTATACCATACCAAGTTCAAAGGAATTCGCTGGTATCTTTATACAGAAATTATGCAAGAAAGTAAGATAAAACTAATTTTTTTAAGATCACCTTCCGACCAGCCGATTTTCTACAATATCAAAATTTTGACAACAATATTATATATTATATAATTGTTAGTATCAATTAATCTATGGAAATAACACTCTAGAGAAATCCTAAGATCATTAAGAATGAATTTTCCAAGAGAAAAGTTACAAATAAAACTTGTCGCTCATTATACGAACGGTCGATATAATGAGTTTAAAGAAATTCGTGGGAGCCGTTTTCGGATTAATTGCAAAAAAAAAAAGAAAAAAAGTCCATTCAATAAAGTAGTATTTCTGATTGACCGATTTTGGCCAAAATCTTATTGTGGATGGAACATTTTATTTAATTGAAATTTACAACTGTAACAATAGTTACAACAAGTAAAAATATAATGACAGCTAATACAATGACGGAATGTTAGATTTAATGTGATGGATGCATGAAATATAAAATTATACTTAATTTGAAAAAATCAAAATTATGAAGAATATGTGACAATTCCCTTGAAAAAGGACATTTCAAGTAGAAGACCACTATTGTCTTTTAGAGTTCATGAACTTGATAGCGTTGCGTACCCCTTCTCCTCACAGAGGAAGATTTGAAATAACAATTAGAAGACATTCCATCAACATAGTTTGTTGTAGAGACCGAAGCAGTACACTTGTTTTTCGCTCTCTTAGCATCAGTGCATATTGATAAGTTAATATTTTCGTTGCAAATAACTAATATGCATCAGTGCATATTGATAAGTTAATATTTTCGTAGCAAATAACTAATATGCATCAGTACATATTGATTAGTTAATATTTTCCTGGCAAATAACTTGTAGTTTATTATTTTATTAGAATATATTTATTGTTAGCAAAAAAAAAAAAAAAATGAAATGGTGGGGAAATGCTGGTGGTAATGGTGTGTTGTAGTAGCTTGTGTGGCTTGAGCGGTTTTGTAAAGGGGACTTGTAAGTATATAATATGTTTAAGAGAGAAGTATCAGAAATAAGAAAGCAGTCACCACTGCTAACAATAAATATATTCTAATAAAATAATAACTACAAGTTATTTGCAAGGAAATTATTAAGTTATCAATATGCACTGATGCTAAGAGAGCAAAAAACAAGTGTACTGCTTCGGTGTCTACAACAAATTATGTTGAAGGAATGTCTTCTAATTGTTATTTCAAATCTTCCCCTGTGAGAAGATGGGGTACACAATGCTATCAAGTTCATGAACTCTAAAAGACAATAGAGGTCTTCTATCTGAAATGTCCTTTTGCAAGGGAATTGTCACATATTCTTCATAATTTTGATTTTTTCAAATTAAGTATACTTTTATATTTCTTGCATCCATCACATATGACATTAGTAGATTACAAGGTCATCTCTTCTTCAATCTCCTTAGGGGATTATTGATATTGTAAGAGAGGAAAGTTGTTCTGTTAGAAGATTGAAATGAGCTGCTTTAGAGGAATGGAATATTGAGAAAACGAGATTTCCTTAGGTCATGGACAAAAGGGATTTTCAGGTTTCAGATTATGGATAGTGAGGTTCGATACGAAAAAAAATCTGGTGTGAAACACTCATACAACTTTCTCTTACTCCAGTTATCAAACTTATAATTGACAAATTTTATAGTTTCTGTACCAAATTTAATGAAATTTGTCGAAAACTGAAAAAACTATTCAGTAAAAACGCACTTCCGGTTTACTGATTTTCTTCACACCCGGAATTTTGGCCAACTATTTATTTCTAATTAATTTCATTTGGATGATAGAGTTGTATAATCAAGTATGATACCACTTTAGAGGAAGCTGTAACCCTACCCCTCTCCTAAAAGTGCCCTTAAATGAATTTTCCCAGAGAATGTTTTATATAAAAGTTGTAGATCTTTGAATGTTTAGTTTATATGTGTAGTTTCAAGAAAATCGTCGGGGCCATTTTTGAGAAAATCGCGAAAAAGTGAAAAAATCATATTTAGTAAAGTGTTAAAACAAAAGCACTTCCGGTTTTCCGATTTTTCTCAAACTCGGAATTTCAACAACATATTTAATTCTAATTAACATTATTTAAATGACCGAATTGTGTAATAACCTGAAATAGCACTTTAGAGGGTAACCTAACCCCACCCCTCCCCCAGAAGGGCCCTTAAATCAATTTTCCCAGAGAAATGTTTCAAATAAAAGTTGTAGCTCCTTGTATATGTAGTTGATGTATCAAGTTTAAAGAAAATCCTTGGAGCCATTTTTGAGAAAAACGCAAAAAAGTAAAAAAGTCAACTAGTAAAGTGGTACTTCCGGTTAAGAAATTTTGACAGATAACGCACAGTCAGATCGCTTGATGATACCTAAACGGAATATTAAGTTTCAGTTTTCTACAGTTTTTCGTTTTTGAGCTGTGCTGTTCACATACACACACACCACAACACACACACACAGCACCATTTGCTAAAAACCACTTTTTTGGACTCAGGGGACCTCAAACGATATTTCCGGTGAAAACTCGATATCGACAATTTGATACGATTACAATACTTCCTCTTACTAGGAGTAGGAGAAAGTAAAAAGGAAGATTAAGAATTTTCCGAAAAATTTTTGACTGTAATGATTGGATGTGTTGGGAGTTGGAACGTTTAGTTGATCCCTACATTTCAATATAAGACCAATTTGGTGTTAGTTACGGTAGATATAAAAGTTATTTGTTGTTTATGTTTAGTTTTGAATGTCTGTCGATGAGCCTTGCGAGGAGTTTAAAGCGTCGGTTAACTACTTGTCTTATCTATCAGTCTGGTACGTCGATTAAAAATGTGTCTGATACGTCTGTCCATGAGTCCAAGCTAACGTACATTCTTAACATATGGAATAGAGATTTGATTAATGCATTCAAGCGGTAGGATTTTCCGGTGAAGAGTAAATACTATGTATTTTGATTTTATTGGCTTAGTTTTGATTCGCCATTTAACTAACCAGGTCTGCTGTTGATGGAGGTGCATCTGGAGAGCCTTAGTTGGGTAGAACTTAAAATATTGAAGAATTTTTTTTTTTATTTTCCGATTTTGAGTTATAGTTAAAATAACACCTACAAGATCAATTTCTAAAAAAAAAAAACACTTTTTCGATTTCAGGCGATTTCAAAACATGTAATTTAGATGACAATATAATTACTAAAAGTTGACACAATCGTCTCTACTTTGTTCTTAGCAATAAAAATAGTCAGTATTAGAATAAATATATTAAACTCTCAGAAATTGTGTTAAATAAATATTTTTTTAACATTTATATTGTTTTAATTTAATAAACTGAAATATTTGGGATGTAAAAATTGAATCTGGTATTTTATCCGTCGTAGCATTTTGATTTTGTTTCGATCAGTTTCGGATTTTCATCCATCGTCGGAGCAAATTCACAAAGTTCACTTGTAGAGAGTTCACTTCAACGTTATGTTTCTGTTACACTCACACTTATTGGTTGTATAAAGTGGGAAGGTTATAAGGTTATGTTACTAAATTATTATTGGATATTAGCAAATAGTGTACTATTCACTATTTTCTAATGTCTAATCATAATTTATAATAATTCCAGTTTGTCATGAAACACACAAACATAGTAACATAACCTTACAACCTCTCCAACAAGTGTGAGTGTAACACAAACATTTGGTTTGGGAATGCCTAGATAAACTAAACGATCTGGGCACTAGGAACAAAGTCGCACTTTGGTGGGTGCCGGGGCATGTTGGCATTGAAGGGAATGAGACGGCCGACGCCCTGGCCAAGATAGGCGCTATGACACCACTTTTGGGGCCGGAACCTTTTTGTGGGATTAGCGATCAGTGTCTGTTAGAGGAACTTAAGAAGGAGGAGGAGACGAAGAGATCTCAACTCTGGTACTCCCTCCCCGGTTTGCGGCAGGCCAAGATCTGCTTGGGAAATTATAACCAACGGAGGTCGGAGGCCTGCATTGGATTGAGTAAGAACAAGCTCCGCGTACTTACGGGTTTCCTCACGGGGCATTGCCGACTTAGAGGACACCTGGCGAAGCTGGGCTTGGAAAGTGACAGCTCATGCAGATTCTGTGGGGAGTTGGAGGAAACTCCAATACATCTCCTAACAGACTGCGAGGCTGCCACTCAGAGAAGGTTCAGGAACCTGGGTAGCTACCAGGTGGAGGAGGGGGATATACCCTCTCTAGAGCCCGTCAGGGTATTAGGATTCCTCAGGGACCTCAACCTGATGGAGATATTGTAGAACGCATGTTCAATTGGGCATCCGTTCGGGTGCTATGGGCAAGCCTGTGGCACCCAGGGGGCATAGCACAATAGACCTGCTCAAGGTCGCAGTGCGTTGGCCCCCCCGATAAAAAAAACAAAAAAAAAAAACAAAAACATTACATTGAACTGAACCCACTACACGAACTTGGTGAATTTGTTCTGACGATGGCTGAAAATCCTAAACCGGTCAGGAACAAAATCAATATGCAAGCTACGACGGATAAAATACCACTTATTTTTTCCAGCATTGCTGACCCACCCACATTTTCAGTAAAAATTAAAGGTTCAAAAAATGGAGTCAATTGAATATAAAAAAGGTTTATTGGATTATATTTTTAGACTTATATATAACAGTAAATTAAAAATATTATTTATTTAAATTTATATAAATACAAGTGTTTCTGAATATAAAATATTCAAATGTATAAATATAAGTTATAGCTAATAAATATTTAACGATATACTGTATAAAATAATTAATCTCTTTAATTAGGTTATGAAAACAATTTGGGGAAAAAAAAAATAATGGAAATAATTTGCAATAAAAGTTTTATAATGACGTTAAAAAATAGCAATAGTCGATGTTAAAAATGTGCTTTTGGCCAGTGAAGTCATTTTGGAGTGCTCATAAAAATGATATAGAAATTGTTGGCGGTAAATAATTTTTTTTTTTTTTTTTTTTTATCGAATAAAATTGGATGATAACATTTAGTGATGCTATAAAAAGATTTCAGAATTTTTTAAATATTAGTTTTAACGCTAGAAAGTTTCATTCAGTTTGTAAAAAAAAAAAAATATTCGTTTTAATAAAAGTTTTCATTTTATTTGTAAATAGTTTCTTTTACTTCAAAATCATAAATGATTATGATTCCTTGTATTTCAAAAAGTTATCATACAAATAGTAACGTTTTATTTACCCTATATTGATAAGATTTCACCCAATTAATAAAAGGATGTAATTAATCTGGAAATGCTATGCGATATTTTATATTTCCTATTATTGAATAGAATAATCAGTTGCCCTCAGTTTTAAATCTCTAATCAGTTTAAATGTCTAAAATACTAAATAGATGCATACATTAAATGTTTAAAGCTACTATAATCAACATTAATTTTTTTGTACTTTAAATAATTCAGTAGTTTGTACTCATTTTTCTCAAGAATACAAAATTGTCAATGTTTATAATAAAAAAAAAAAAAAAAAATACTCTCAATATGAAATCTAGATATCATAGTTTTAAAATAAATCAACATTTTACGAAAATAATGTTCAAAATAGAGTACTTACATCTGCTGGAGGATGAGCGTGTACTATACAGACTAAATGTGCTTCAACACCAATTCCAGAATGTACCCAACTTTTTTCCACATCTATCTCTGGAGCATCTGGAATTATATTTAAAAATTAAAAATAATTTAAGCGAAGAGTATTTCATTAAAATTTATAATGAATAGAAAAAATAGTCTTTGAAAATTCTAGATGAGTTTTTCTTTCAGATTTTTCCAGTAAATATATATCTTTAACTAAACATTTGGCATTATTATACTGTACTATACTGTAGACAAATTTCCAGACCTCCTTTTTGTCATGAGTCTAATTTTAAATTAAGAAAAATTAACCTCTTAACTAGCAGGGAAGGTGGGCCCTTTTGGAACAAAGTTTTTTCTTTTCAAGTTCATATTTTCATTTGGTATTGAAAAAACTGAAATGAATATGAATATTAAAACATCAAATAATACCAACAATTTTTTTCTTTTTATAATTTTTTAAAGAAATTCTGAAAATGTATACACAAAACACAAAATTTAATTTTTTAATACCAAAGAAAAAAGCTTTAATTAATATATGTTTTTAAATAGAAATTTGTAAGCATAATTTAATATTAATCAAATTTGAAAGAACTCTTCCACAGGCGAGGTCCTATGCAAAAGCTTATGTAACTTATGTGTAAATCAGGCCCTAGATGTTTGCGCAGCGTAACCCGCGTAACCGTTTATATGTGTAGGCGAATATGAATGTGGAATTGTGGTGTATGTAGAGTATGCCTTTCGGTTTCCAGAAACCTATTAAGTAACCATCATCCTTACTGGTTTACCTACAGTTGTTTTGAATTAATTCTTGGAAATTCAGTGTAATATTGGTTGCTGTGAATTATCATATATTCTGTCGTATATTGCTCAATATTAGATTTCTTAGGGATTTGGGCCCCTAGTTTCCGCCATTGTAATCTCTGGAACAATTGTGACATATATACAGAGGCATAAAAACAAATATTTCGCTAAAAGCAATTTTTTTTCTATTACTTTTTTGAACATGTAATACCAATGAATGCTCAATTGCGAAGATATGACACGAGAATAATGCTTCCTTATTACAGCAATTAGACAACGCAAGACCTTTACTTAAATTAGGTTCATTCAAAAAAATTATGTACTTCTTTTTATGACATAATCCATTAAAAAAACCATAATTAATAATAAGGGAAGGGATTAGCTCTACAGTGGTAGTGCTGGACACCCACGCGGGGTTGGGGGGTTTGAATACAGCACTGCTATGTTTAGATGATTTCTTGCTAGGAGTATTCTATAGCTCATTGTCCGGTGAAGGACAGTGTTGTCGGAGAGAACACTGCAATGTTCTAAAAACAACTTTTTTGGATTAATGGTACTTCAAAACGTATATTTCCGGTGAAATTATGATATCGAGAGCTTTACTTCTTCATACTTAAGGAAAAGTAATAAATGTAATAACATTTTAATCATGTAACGGCAAGAGAGAGAACACAAGCCCGACCGAGAGGAAACAGACTCTCTCTGGTAGCCTCTGACTTAAGCAGGCTAGAGTGGGAGAACCTGTATATAAGCCAGTGAGAATCTATCTAGATATCTATCTATCAGATTCAACCATTTACATCGCATCGTGTCATGTCTCTTACTCTTAACTTTCATTCTATAAAATCATTACAAGTCCAGTGCAGTTTGTGTAAACTTACAGCTATATTATAACAGTGTCTTCATATCTCGTCTAATTAATCAAAACCTAATTTCTCTCCTCATCAACTCCATTATAATTAATTCATTCTATTAAAAAATAATGTATGTTTGTGAAAGAAACAGAAATTTAGGCAGTAAGGTGACAAAATGAAAATATTTCAGAACGGAATGTTATATTGTGAATACGTCAACTGCCCTAAATGTGAAGGACATAATACCCAAAATAAAATTAATAAAGTTTTTATCATTTTAAGGGAAAAAATTGCCAGTGAAGTAGAGTCACTAAAAATCTATAAAATGCTCTTGGGGGCCACTGGATTCCTGGTTATTATGAACCATTTTTTAAAAAGTTTTTTTTTTAACTCAGATCTCAAGGGAACTCTAAACGCTAATCCAAAAGAGGAAAAAAAGGAAAAGCTTCAATTTTATGCATAAAATTATAAAAAATTTGCACTGGTTTTAGAGTTATGTATCTGTTTTAGAGGTACCTCTCTGCGTTAGTCATCTTTTAGCAACAATTAGTGTAGCTGTATTTTTATTAAACTGAAAGTAAAAACAAGTTAATGATTTTTTGAAGCATTATTTTATTATTATTATTTCTGTGGGAAGGAACCATTCCTTACGCTATTCAAAGCCCGACTGGACCCATATACTACCTCAAGAATAATAACTGCAATCGGGTCTTTAACAAATATCCAGACCCGGGTCTAACCCATCTAAGATTCACCGCAAACCGAACAGATCGCACAACAACGTTAAAGGAAAATAACCTAAGCTCTTCCATAGACATCCTGCTCCGACCAAAGGTTCTGAACCTAATTTCCTCACAACCCAAGTAATCTTTCATAAGATGGATGGGTGTTTCCTCCTCTGATTCATGACTCTACAAAAGGGATCCAGCATGAGCCCCATTACATAGAGTAAACCCCCATTACCACCTTAAACCATAATGTCCAGTAAGGGACCCAACCAGATGTTTAAGAAAGTTTCGTGAAAGAGACAGTAACGTCTCACTAATAGCCCTGTCCGTACCCCCAATGAGCAACTTAGTCTGTCGACAACCAATTGTGCTCATCCATTGGGATGTATGCTGTGAAGCTATCCATGACTGGAAGCCCGACGAACATGTACCTACAGCGGGTTCGAGAACAATGAAAGAGAGAGAGAGGCGCCTAATTTGGCAAACCTATCAACTTTCTCATTCTCAAAAAATCCCATATGACCTGGTTACCCAGACTAGAAGAACATCCTTCAATGAAGAAAGCTCTTCCAGTCTATTAGAACATTCAGTACCAACCTGTTTGTTAAGATACACTTGCGAAGTATGTCGATTAACTTTTACTTGTTCTGTTGTTCGTTTAAAGATTTTCTTGTTGACTTACGTATTTAAACTTCTCCGACGACTGATGTTGCTTGTACATTGAATACTGGTTTAAACTTTGAATTGGGCCCAGTTTTTTTTTTTTTGTTACGAAATCCTAGTGAAGTTTGGACGGAACTTGTTACTTTTAATCTGGAAACCAATTAGAGTACTTTTCATTCACATACCCATACAAAGCATCTGTGACGCTGTATGCAAGAAAGATTACAAGAAATATAAAATAGTTGCCTGTTTTATTGAATGGTGGAAATTCCAACTTATTTCCTTCACAGCACTTTTATCTTGAAAATGATTAAATGAAAATAGGAAACGGAAATGTTTGAGGATCTTGTTGAAGAGTTCATTTTTATTATTGAACTTTAACAGTGAGATTTGATTCAATCACTAGTTCTTATTATTAATTTCATAATTTGTATTGTAAATTAGCAAAGTTTTCTGCTTACATTAAAATTTTGTCAGATTCCATATAAATAACTAATTAATAATATTTTCCGTCTAGAATAATTGATTTTATAATTATTCTAATTGAAATTAATGAAAAAATAAAATCAAAATCAAGTATATTATTTTACTTCCTATTGCCACATTGTCAAATAAATGAAGATGAATTAATTAAAGTGTATCTCATTACTTTATTTCATTTTCTTATACATTGTTTATTACGGAAGACAATTGCCGACTTCTCTTCTCTCATTAATTATATTTAATGAAGAATCCCTTCTTCTTGATACCTTCCTTTTCATTTCATTCAACATTTTCCCCATCCATTATCTTTCTTCATAAAATCACAAAATTTAACTATGTTGTGACTTTACTGTATTTTTTTTTTTTTTATAAAGGATAATTAGTAATTTATTATTGTTAATTGTAGATAATAATTTTAGTTTAAAAAATAAAGAAGAAGGAAAAAAAGCTAATTTTTCTTCCCTAAGTACTGTATTAAAAGAAACGTTTCAAGTAGTTAATTTTATATTATTTTTTGCTCATCGACTTCTGAGTTCAATAACACACTTCAATTGTTTTTCTTTCTCAAACCGGGCCCACACGACCTGGAATGGCACATTATCTTAAACTATGTGGCATCCACTCGCAGCCCAACAAAGAGGTGTTGAACCCTAGGTAGAGGAATATCTTCCTCATATCCCCCTCTTATTTCATCGATCTAATCTACAAGGAATATTGTTTAGCGTTATTCTCTATCTTAATAAAACTATTTTTTATTTAAATAATAAACGAGTGCAAAAATATAAGTATTTTTGGCTGTAAGTATTGCATTGTACTTATTTACGTATTATATGTTAGTTACATTTGTAACTTTCAACTATATGACTTATTCCAAGGAAGCTATTTGCTCTAAAATATTTCTGAGCATGCATTACTTTTAACAAATGTTTCTGTATAATAGACTAAACCGAAAAAGGATTAAAATACTTTTGTAAATTTTCTTTCAACTCCGAGATTTAACGTAACCTGACCCAGCTGCGTTCATGTTTCTTATCACAGTAAACGGGATCCTATTGAAATGAGTAGAATCTTTACATTTCTATATAGTAGTAGTAAAGTAAAGTAATGTCTATTTTTTCAGGCGGGCTTAACGTCCAACTACCAAATTAGGTGTCGTGGACGGGGGCGGAGGCACCTACTTTAGTATTAACATTTTTTAAACAAATATAAAATTTAGTTATACGCTGGACTCGAACTGGGGTCCTCCCTCTTACAAGTCCATGCTCATAACCAATACACCAACACCCGCCCCAACATTTCTATATAGCGTATCGTAATTCTTGTAAGGTCTCAATGAACGATTGTTGAAGTGTTTTAATTTTATTTTTTTATTTCTTTTTCTCATCATCTTACTGTAGGGCGGAACCTTGGCGCCCTAATCCTTTCTGTTTTATTTATTACTAGAATATTCTAAAAAGTATTCTTTATTTGACACTAAATATTGAAATCTAACAATTTAAATTTAATTTTTTATTATAAAAACCTATGTTTTTATGCTACAATTATGTTGCCATTGACCGCGGACTGTTGTGAACGGAGTGCAACGACGGGATCAAGATTTCGAGAGATGTTTCTGTGACGTCGACCAAGGTAGAGTGGTAGATTTGTTGCTGTGGGATATCTGCTATATACAGGGTAATTAGAAGTAGTCCAAGATTATAGCCTCGAGAATTATCTGCATGTGCCAGCAGTATAGAGAAATCGGCTGTTCTTGATTCATACGACAATATCGCTCGGAAAGATAAGATCACGGAGCAACAGACAATATAGGATGTTTAACTCTTTGGTTTTTTTTACGTTTCCACGGCCATATTCATGCAAAACAATTGAGTTTCCGGATTGAGATCGTGTCAGTGGTTTGCTAAAAACCGACGTTTCGCCCATGTTGCAATGAGCCTTTTCAGGGTCGTTACCTTTGAACCACACTCCTTTGTTTTCTTTCAAGGTGTACGACCCTGAAAAGCCTTATTCCCAAATGGGTAAAAGTCGGTTTTAAGCAAATTACTGGCGCGGCTACAATCCGGAAACTCATGTTAAGCTTTTTTTTTAATTGATACTTGAGCAATTGAAATCCTTTTTAATGTAACAATGAATTTCTTTATTTTCTGTGTAAATCATTTTTTATTTTCTATATTTGATCTAAACGAATATAGATTGAAATATATCATAAACGAAAATATAACTTTCTTTAATACAAAATATGGACTATACAGATATTAGACTCACTATGTAACATTGTTACTTCTATCGTTATTGCAATTAATTAATGGCTATTACTTAATCTGATTAAGTAACAACATTACTATGTTTATTACAACAGATATTCTATTCAAATCAGAGGTAAACACTCGTAATTATGTTAATTAATAGTAAATGAAATTATGTAGGTTTCTATATCGATTTGCGCGTCATAGTGCTAAATTAATTCACACTTTACTGAAACCAATTTTAATACACTTTACATGTTTACTTTCTCTAAATACTGTTATAAATTGAGTTTTCACCGGAAATACACGTTATATGGTCCCCTGAGTCCAAAAAAGTGGTTTTTAGAAAATGGGCTCTGTGTGTGTGTGTGTGTGTGTGTGTGTGTGTATGTGTTTGAAAAAAGGAAATCTCAAAAACGAAAAGTTGCAGGAAGCTCAAACTTAGTATTCCGTTTGGATACTGGCATTGCATCAGACACGAAGATTTCGGGCAAAATCCAACAACCACAAGTGCCATTTTACTGAATGTTTATTTCAATTTTTTATGATTTTCTCAAAAACGGCTCCAACGATTTTCTTTTAACAATAAATATTTACTACACTTTTACAAAAAGTTACAAACATTTATTTGCAACATTTCTCCGGGAAAATTCATTTAAGGGCACTTATGTAAGAGGGATGTGGTTATGGTTTCCTTTAAACTGCTATTTTAGTTTAACAATGTGTTATACAATTCTGTCAACTAAATAATATTAATTAGAATTATATAAGTTGCCAAAATTCTCAGTTTGAAGAAAATCGGATGACCGAAAGTGCGACATTACTAAATAGGTTCTTCAGTTTTTTCTGATTTTCTCCATAAAAATGCCAACGGCTTTAAACACTAATAAGAATTTCAAATGTGAGGAAAATTTGCCTTTTCGCAAAAAGAGAAAATTCGTATGAGGTTTAACACCAGATTTTTCTTAAACAAAAAAAAAAAAATATCTTGACTAAAGTCATTACATGAAAGTGTTTCCATATCCTGTATTATTGTGAGACAGTATTGAAATATCTATTATTTAAAAAAGAAAAGTAAAAAGAAATTGCAATAAACTAAAAAAAAAAAAAAAAACATTCCACAAAATCTCTACTCCGAAACTTACCTGGCGGAATGCGACGGAAGCGTATTTTGACCTTTCTGTTGCTGTTTTCGATTTTGAAATATTTTGTTCTCTTTTGTACACACATACACATACACACACTTACACACTACATTGAAAACAGGAATGTTATAAAACGATATTAGGAAGTTCTGAAAACGAAATGGAAGTGAAATCTAGCGAATTATTTATGGCATCCTCCAAAGAATGTCTGAAAGGTAGGCCCCAAATTACATGAAGTGAGTCATAGCTAGTCCTTACCTGATAAATTAAAAAATATAAAAAAAGACTTACGAAAAGTAACTTCAATATGAAGAAGAGTTCAATTGATGGATTTTATTTAACAATAAAGGGCAAGCTACCTATCTATGGAGATGTCTGAAAAATAGTAACCTCCTGAAGAAATATCTATATACGCACACACCTAACTCCTTGGATCTCCCTTTGATCATTTTCCACTGCACGAAATGTAAACTACCTTTTATAAAAACTTTTACATTTGTTTTCTATTTTCAAGAGGTACAGATTCATCAACTAGTCAGCTGACTTTGGGTCTGCCTATCTATCGTCATTCTTCTACTTAGCTCCGTCAAGAATCATCCTTGTCATTCATCCTGATTAAACAACTAACCAAAATCAACCTTGTTAACCATATCTTCAGATACGGTTCACAAGGATTTTTTTTTCTATAATGTCAATATGTTATCTTGATCCTGTTATATTGTATTACTCCTTCTTCTAGAGAAACGAAAATTCAAAGACATTTCTATAAGTGGAAATCATATTCTTTCTATGTTCAATAAGGATTTTTTATTTATTTTATCTTTACTAATGTGTCCCTTTTTGGTTATTTTAAATCACAAAAATTCCATTGAATCACAAACATATTGCTTTTGAAAAAAAATCTGGTGTGAAACACTCACACAACTTTCTCTTTCTCCAGTTCTCAAAATTATAATTGACAAATTTTATAGTTGTGTACCAAATTAATTCAAATACGGCGAAAAATGAAAAAAAAACCGTTCAGTAAAAGCGTACTTCCGGATAATTAATTTCCTTGAAACTCTGAATTTTGGCCATCTATTTATTTCTAATTAATTTTGTTTGGATGATAGAATTGTATAATCAATTATGATAGCACTTTAGAGAAAAACATAACACCACCCCTCCCGTAAAAGTGCCATTAAATGAATTTTCCTAGAAAAATGTTTCAAATAAAAGTTGTAGCTCCTTGTATATGTAGTGATGTAACAAGTTTAAAGAAAATCGATGGAGCCATTTTTGAGAAAAACGCAAAAAAGTAAAAAAAAAATAACTAGTAAAGTGGTAAAAAGAAAAGTAAAAATTCCGGTAGAGGAATTTTGACAGATAATGCATTGTCAGATCGCATGGTGATACCTAAACGGAATATCAAGTTTCAGCTTTCTAGGTTTTTCGTTTTTGAGCTATGCGTTCACATACACACACCACACACACAGACCATTTGCTAAAAACCCACTTTTTTGGGCTCAGGGATCTCAAAACGGACATTTCCGGTGAAAACTCGATATCGAAAATTTGACACGATTACAATACTTCCTCTTATTAGGAGTAAGAGAAAGTAATATGTTAATCATAAACTTTTAAAAACAACATATTCGAGAAATTAAAAATCAATAATTATGGAACTTTTGGGCAGGAATTTTTTTTTTTTTTTTTTACTGAATAATTAAAATAATTACAATTAATAATTTATTAGTCACAAATATTCTATTTGTGATTGAGTTTCTTTGAAATGTTTAGTTAAAATCCTCTGAAATGGTAAAAATCTGTTAGGTGGTTATCTTTTTGGGTGAAATTATGTCTCCAACAGTTTAATTTCCTTGAAAAATTAAAGCATTCACTTTTAAATTATACCTTATGAATAAACATATACTTAAAAGGGGTGAAAGAAAATGAATATGGAAGAGTAGCTGAAGATATAAGTATAAGATGCAACAATGGTACGCTAATTGAATAGTGAATATACATTATGTATATGTATTTCTGAAAATGTAGCGGCAGTTTACATCTGTGTGGTATATATATGAGTGGGATATGTTTTAGATGAGAAATGAAGAAGAAATGCCAGAGGCAAACCACTAAGTGAATAAGAGGAATAAGAAGAAGTAATGAAACAATGAGGAAGAGATGGCAAGCTGAGGATGGAAAATGTAGAAGTAGAAGGTATGACACCAGTTGAATGATATTAAATAACAGTCTTTCTCTTCTTCACCGTGAGAGAGGAGAACTAAAAAGGGGAGTAATAAGGCATCTGATACAGTGTGCCACCCCAACTCTGAGAAGAGAGATATACTGTCACCAATCCTTCTAGTCTATCTATCTCTCTCTCTCGTACCGCCCACCTCTCCTTTACCAGCCAACTCCACCTAAGAACTTTCCTCATCCTCAGTTATTTACCTTCCTCAGCACAACTCATACCAGAAAATTATCAGCCATCACTCCCCTTACAGTTTTCCTTCGTACGCTGATTACCACTTTTTATCTTTTCTCATTTAGATGACCCACAGTTGGAACAGTCATCGTTTCACTTCTGCCACCCTCAACATCAACCTCTTTTATCCGCTTTCAGCATTACCATCATTATCAGGATATTAATCGTCCCCTAATGTATAAAAAAATGACAAAAGATTCCACTTTTCATTTTCTTTTCATTTTTTTTTTCACCCCCACTACCCAAAATTTATACATTTTAATCGTTTGTTATTGACCAGTTGAAATAAATTTATTCTGAAATATTAAAAAAAGAAAAAGAATAAAGCTGAAGTTTTTAGTTTAAGCATTACATCAGAAATAGAAAAATATATTAAAATAATTCATAATTTATAATAATTCCATTTTGTCATTAAACACACACACACTTAGTCCAACAAGGACCAACAAACCAACAAGTGTGAGTGTAACATAAACATTACGTTGAAGTGAACTCTCTACATGAACTTGGGGAATTTGCTTTGACGATGGATGAAAATCCGAAACCGGTTAGGAACAAATGGAATATGCATGCTAAGACGGATAAAATACCAGATGTTATCCAGCATTGCGAACCCATCCACATATTCACCAATATATTATGTAAAGTATATTTAATTTAATTTGAAATTGGGGTGTACGTTTTTTATGTTTTTTCAATTTAATAGATTGCAAATTTTTTTGTTAACGTTCCATTTTTAATAATTTACAAAACAGAAAATTTGAACACTTCTTATTATTTTCAATTCAATAATAAATTATGGATCTGTCCAAAATATTTTTATTTTATTTTTCAATGCCCCCTAGTTTTTCAAGTTATGGGGCGGAAACCTGGACCATGTCTGAGAAGGGTAGTCGAGATTAATTTCTGGAGAAAGTGCATAAGAAAAACATTAAGGGATAAAATAAGGAATGAAGACATAAGAAAGGGGATGTGTATAAAAAAGTCCATGTTACAGAGATTAATTCAAAGCAATTGAGATAGTATGGAGTCTACGCCGTATGCCCAAAACAAATGGCCAGAGCGGATTAGACAGTGGGCCCTTCCGCGCAGAAGAAGAAGTGGTCGTCAGGCAAACGCCTGGGAGATCGAGGTGGAAGGAGATGGCTGCGAGAGGTCTTCGACCCACGGACTAGCAGGATAGAGCTTCAAGGAATGACCCTCACTTGACGGCAACTCTGGTAAACGGGAAATGTCGGAGAAGTAAAGTAACTATTTTCCAATGAAACTTTCAGTTATTTTGTCATCTAAGAGGCATAATTTCCACGCCTCATCATTCACATTAGTATTATTATTTTTTATTTACTTATTGTTTATCAAAACCATGTCCTATACAATAGAGTGCATTATAATAATATAATAAGAAGAATTACAATAATAAAAGTAACAAATTACATAAAAATGAACAATGAAAAAGAAAGAAAATCAATCAATGAAAATAGAAATGAAGAAATTGAAACAGAGTACAAACCATTCAGAGTACAGTAATTTGATTAAAACCTTGTAAAGCTTATTACATTCAAACACGATTCGATCGTAATGAACATCCTTAAGCTCAACTGGACACTTTATAGATTAATATATATTTAATCTCCTGTTAAATTTAAGCTTTATTAAAAGCTTAATAAATATTAATAGCTCTCTATTACTGATTCAGCACAACAATTCTATGTCTAATAGTGAATTTAATGAACTTAGTATTGTAAGTTCGGAATTGAGCGAGCCGACAGTATATGAAATAGGAATATTAGCAGATAGGTAGGGCTGAATTCTTATCGTATATACATACATACAAGACAGACAGATAGATACATAAACCAATTATAAAAAAAACACTTGTTTTTTTGGAGTCACGGGACCCCAAAATGGATATTGACCTCAAATACTGGTTCCAGTTCCAAAAAATTATTCTCTCCGCTTAAAACAAATATTTTTCTCATACATAAATTGATAATTTTATTCATATTAATAATTTTTGAACATTTCCGATTGTGCTCATGTTATGTAGTTGATGGAACTATAAAATTTAGGCATTATTTTATATTGCATTTGAATATGGGTATTGTGGTTATTCTTTATATCCTTAAGTATGGGGCACTCTATAATATCCGCTGCATAGAGGATGTAGAAACAAGTCATTAACCTCATATTTTGGGCAATCCCAAGGAATAAGTTTACTTGTTTATATACCTATTAAATAGACTTGGATTTCTTCTGACGATTTGTGCCATAACGTATCTTGGTTGACACATGTATGATATCGTTAAGTCACTGACTGCATTACCATTGCTTTAAATAAGACCCAATAAAGCTCCTTACAAATTAATCGTACTGATTTTTTATGTTCCACTTATTTAAATTATCAATGCTTAATTACTTACAACCTGTACAACGTGTTTTTATATCGTCCATCATTGGTTGATATTTTACAGAATAAAAACTCGATAAAAAAATTTTTCAAAAAGCAATTAAATAGTCGTCTCATGTAGTTTTGAGTAAAAAAGTTCTCTGCTAATCATGCCCTTCATTGGCTTCTGAAAAATTTACGCATCCCTAGGTCTTAAATTCGTAATTGCTTAAGATAAATAAATGGTAATTATGAAAAATTTATTAATTCCAAACTATTTTATGAGTTGTTATTACTCTTTTATTGAGCCATCGTAAAAGCCATCTCCAATTGCCCAAATGAATCAAAAATGATTTGACCATAGTTATTATACATACGAAGGTTCTAAGATAAATAAACAGGGGCAAAAGCAAATTTATAAAGAAAAAGAATTCTTTGTTGCTGTACGTTTCGGGTACCATTGCTGAGACTGAATTTCAGAAAAGATTTCAGTCAAAAGATTTCAGTCTCAACGTTCTCAACGTTTATTCCTCTCCTACACCCTAAAGAGCTCCTGAAGAAGGGCACCAATGGTACCCAAAACGTAGAGCAACAAAGAATTCTTTTTCTTTAAAAGCTCTTCTGGCCATTGCCGTACAAACATCTCATTGTAATTTTAAGGCCTGACGATTTGAATACCATTTTAATAAAATGTAAATATATATACATAATGGGGAAAAACACATTATTTCACAAAAAAAATGTGCGAAATGAGTGGCTGCTCAATTATATTGAGTTGCTTCCAAATACAGCATACCGATCAATTCCAAGAACATATTTACAAAAATTGTTCAAGTCAAAGTTTAACTTATTTTAAAAAGATTATTTGAAATAATCAAAAATAGTAAAATATAAAAAACGCACCACCTATTTTTTATGGCCAACCCATTTAAACGTTTATAACAATGCCAATTTTATTCATTTATTTTTTATTTTTTTTAATAAAAATAAAAACAAATGAATGAATAATAGTAAATAAAGTAAAGTAATGCCCATTTTTTCGAGGGAGGGGGCTTAACGTGCGTTTACCAAATTAGGTGTCATAGACGTTGGCGGAAGCACATACTTTATTATTCACAATTTTTAAACTAATATCAATTTAGCAGTTGTATGCTGGTATCGTACTAGAGACCTAACAGTTACAAGTCCATTTAATAACCACTAAACTAAACCCGCCACCATGAATAAATAGTTAATAATAAATCTTCGATATAAATTTGCGAGAGGCCTCCAAATGCTAGTAATGCTACTGCTTCTATTACAATTTAATATGCGCATTAATAAATCCAGTAATCCCCTTGGGAAGGAAGTGGTTAGAAGACCACTGATATTTAATATATTTAGATATTTTAATTGTTAAATTAATTATTAATAATTAATAAATAATAATTATTTATTACTTTAAATTTTGTTTTACTATAAACTACAAAATTAACCTTTGGCACAACTGTCCTTGATTGGCCAAGGTTTGCCAGATGGCAATGTTTCTTGGCGAGGCTGTGGTCACCAAGCCGCCGTACTATTTGCTGTTTAGTTCTTGCCTTCCACACCAGTTTGTTACTTACTAAATACAATTTCTCACTTTTTCACACATTGTTGGGTCAACAAGATTCCAGATTTCCGCCACCAAAGGCGATTAAGTCAGCCACAAGGCTAAGGCGTGAGAACAATTTTTTGTACACCCTAAACGTATTATACTATCAGCTTTTTTGGGAATTCGTCACTTTCGTATCTCCGTTCGCTTACACATAATTGAATTTGATAAACATGTAAAAATTATTCTTTTAATAAAATTATTTAAGTGGCGAAATATGTACATGATAACCACAAACTCCATTATCTTGCATATATGTGCATACTCAAATGTAAAGCGTAGTTCAATTTAGCATTATAAATACTTACTTTTTTTTTTAAGCAATGAATCTTGTAATAATGAATCAGCCTTAATACTCCAAACATTAGAAATAAAAGTTATGATAATTAATTGATAATAATGAAAAATCATTACTCCAACTAAAATTTGTCTGGAAAATATATTTTATTAAAACCTGGAACCACCATTATATGTTCGTGACCAAACAGCAATCGAAACAGTGGAGAGACGCCAGTCGAAACAGAGAATCGACGCCGAGAAAGACAAAAAGCGATCTATCTACTGAGAAAGTCATGGTCACGGTTTTTATTTTTTGGAACGCTAAATAAATCTTTTTGTTAGATTACCCAGAAAAGGGCAGGACTAAAATAACATCGAATATTATTCTGAACTTCTGGACCAGTTGAAGCGAAACATTAAAGAAAAAATGGCCAGGTCTGGCGAAAAACAAAATTCTGTTTCATTAGGACAACGCTCCCATCCACAAAGTTCTCAGTGTGATGACTAAAAAATTGATGAATTAAGTTTGAATTTGTGCCGCATGCACCCTATTCACCAGTCTTGGTCCCCTAGAGTTTCTGGTTCTTCCCAAACCTGAAAAAATTCTATTATGCAGGAAAGAAATATGGATCCAATTCCAAAGTCACCTAATTGATGAAGCCTATTTTGCAGACATGGACGAATGCGCCACTACATAGATGAAATGCGAGCACTGGAGCACCGGTGGGGCAAGTGAAATTTATGAGGAGATTTTGTAGGGAAATAAAATGAATTTATGTCATTATTTTTGTTTTTTCCTTGTTAGTTGGAAACTTAACGTCCCGATTCTCTCACGATGCCACCTCTTAACTCGTGTACGATGGCATTGTGAGAGATTGACGTGTCACAGAAGATATTCCAGTCTGAGATGCCTAAAAAAAAAAAAAAGGGCTTTATTGTGGGCAGTTCGCAATTTTCTAAACAATTCCATCGATCAAGGATGATTTATCATGGAGATTTACCGAGTGGATTAAGAATAAAAGTGGACATCGAGTACACATGTTAATGGATCTTGAAGATGTAAATGTTCCTTTCCAAATAAAAGATTTGTTCATTTCTAACTGGTGAGTTTTATCTCTTATTTTTAACTGTAACAATATTTATGGCTGGACTAGCTATATATATATATAACCACTAGCAATTTATTTTCTACAAGATAACTTAGTTAATCCGAGATAAAGAAAAGTTTCAGCAATCTGTAATCCATTTTATCAGTGACGTCTTCATTTATATTTCCTTCAGACGTTAATAAAGAAAATTAACATTTAAATAACTATCCTTTTTTTCTTTTTTTTTTGTTAATTCTTAAACTCCCTATTTATTAGTACAGTGAAGGTATTAAGCGTTTTACCTTGCTTTTAGTTAGAGAATTAATGCTAAAACTCTAATCTGAAGACTTAAGAGGACTTGGTCTATATGTTTTATGTATGAACCGCCTGTAAAATATATACCTTATACACTTGGTATTTTCATCAGAAACAGAGTATTATCTCATTAACAGTGAACCTTGAACTTTTAAATAACAAATTTGGGTTTATTATAATTATAAAATATATAAAAGTATTTTATTTAATAGTGCTGCCTAACACAAAATATTATATATTTAATAAAGCATTAGGAATTTTAAAAATAACTACTAATATTATGAACAGAATAGGAAGAAAATAACTTTTAAATAAATAAAGAATATTACAAATAAGAAAATATGAATATAAAGTATCGTGAGTAATTTCATAAATGGAAGTAACAAATGGAATACTCTTTTATAAAGAGAAAAAATTACGTTTCCTTTGAAGAAAGAAGAAAGCTTCTACAGAAAAGACTTCTAATAAAAATAAAAAAAAAATAAAGTGACTTAATGAAGCCATTGTATTTCTATTGTAGTGGAAGAAGAAATGCAAAAATAAATAGTTTTGAAAAATATTTTAAATGAAATAATTTTGGCAAAAATAATGTATTTTAAAGTCAGGTACTATAATTTAAGGTCATTGCTGCTAAAGAGACAAAAGCACAGGAATCCGTTAGGAAAATAACAATGCCACTTGGCCAACTGTTTTATAAGAGAAAATCCCCCGTTAGAGAGGGAATTCCTTCAAGACAGTCTGCATTCGGGCTTCAAACAAGAATAGTCTAAAAGAGACAGTCAAGCAGTTCACTTGTTTTTCGCTCTCTTAGAATCAGTGGCAGTTTCACAATATAAGTTTATACATTCTTTGCAAATAACTTGTAGTTATTATTTTAATAGAATATATTTAATGTTAGCAGTTCTCTCTTAAACATATATACTCACAAGCCCTTTTACAAAACCGCTCACGCCACAAGCTACTACTACAAACACACAAGCTACTGCAACACAACATCACACCAAATACATTTCACTATCATTCTCACTAATTGTTAATAATTTTGAATTTTAAAATAAAATCACACATCATACTAATTTTTTTTTGTGTTCACTGTTTCTCTTAATTCTTTTTTAGCTGAATCAATAATTGAATGAAAATATTAATAAATTGCTAGTTTTATAATATTTTAATAGAGCTTTTCAGCGCCTTTTCTCTGACGTGATTAAGCTTTTCTTTACAGATATTTAATAAATCAGTTTGAAAAATTATATGACTACTTCATACTGTTTATAATGTATGAATAATCATACTTCATACGGAAGTATTATGGTAAACCATTAGGCAGTACGCGCCAATCACGCACATGAAGCTAGGTGAATATATTAAAATTGACAAGTACTTGAAACCAATCCAGAGGTAGTCTCAAATACCGGAAAGTTATGTTGCAAGCTGGGAAACAATATATGTCTGAGAAAAATAAAAAAAAACTGGTTAAAATGGGCGTTCAAGGTTAAATGACTTGTACCAAAATTCATTATTATTATTATTATTTTTTTTTTTTAATTTAAGGCGCGTCAACATCTATGGTCATTGGCGTCCGGAGCTTTCTCAGTACACACCAGCTTCCGGACAGTGTCCTCTTGTTACAGACAACACTGTCCATTACCGGCCAGTGAGTTGTAGTGGCTTCTAGGAAGAAAAAAATGTAAAGATAGTACAGCTGGACTCGAACCCGGGACCTCCGCGTGGGAGTCCACTTAACTATTCCCTTCCCTACATTTATTATTGAAACATAATGTATGCAAACTGGTTGTATCGAAGTATCAATGGAGTATGTGTAAACATGAGTATAGATGTGCAGTATGCCAAATGTACATATACGGGAGAAGCAAAAGAGCTAGAAGTCACCTTGAGATTACCAACCTGGATTATATATACGGTGGAAAATGATTGCCTTCACATAGTAGAAAAAAATCTATCTGTCGGGATATTTTGTAAGTTGAGATACTTGCTATTTTGAGGATGCTGTTGTGATTTTTACAACATAATTTTATGCAATATCTCATAAATAACTTGTTCAATATTTAAAAAGATAACCAGTTATGTTTAAGCCCTAGAAAAGACCCGTTGATATTTATTAGAGATGATTTTTTTTTTAATGGAAAGGTACCAAGATTTGAAAACAAATTGAGGTTTGGCTATTAAGTTGTTGCTCCGATGGAAGTGTTAATTAGGACATTTTCCTATGGAGAAGGAAGTAATAATTTTGTTCAGAACTTAGTTCAAGTAAAGGATTTAGAAGTGAGAAAAAGTCAAGACTAGAAATAAGGTTTTCTTATTCTGGCAAGTATTGTTATAGAGTAAAAAATTGATACTAGAAATGAGGAGGTCTTAGCTTTTCCTTAGTGAGATTTGACCAACGAATATTTTCACGACAAACAGGAAAGAAAATATGTTTCTATTTAGTTTCCGTCTAGGAAAAGAAAAATCCTAACTTATAGGAAACTTGTCTATTAGAATGTTAGTACTGCAGTATGAGAAAATATGAGAAGGTATTTCATATTTATTTCTCCTGTTTCCATAAAATAATGTACAATTATTGAGTTAAAAATAGAAAGATTTATCCTTTTAATCACAAGCGGAACATATAATTAAACGAGTAATCTAGAAAACTTTTAAACACTCCAATTAGTACAGCTAATTGCTATCTCTCTTGGTCGCTGCTGGAAGCAAAGATTGAAGATAAAACATATATCTCTCTCGTACCGTCCATAAATCCATTATGGCCATTAAATAAATATTAGTAAATACAATATAAATTGTTAGACTTTAATATTATGTTTCACTAGTCATTTCCAAGGTTATCTTTCTCGCTTTTCATTAACTATAAACTTTACTTTTCTTATTACTTTTTTTTATTTTTACTGTTGTTGAAACCACGCAATAAAATGTAGGGTAGGTCAAAAATTCTTATTAGTTAGAAACTCTTGCTAATTTCTTAATGATCGTTTAGCTAGTTAGCTAATTGATAGAGAATTCTTTGGGTTGTAAAAAAAAAAGGGCTTCTTTAAAATAGAGTTTTAAATGTAGTGACTCCTTGAACTAGTTGATGCCTCTTGAAAGTTGGCTCTTTGTTTAAATATATCGTGAAATTTTTTGATACCTTTTCTAAACTGATTACAGACTCTTGAATGCACGTCATAGCTTGGCTTAAGTCCCGAATGTCACTTATTTTTTGCGGCAAATTCAACTAATTCGGTGGGATCTTGTTGCTTTGTAAACTTGCAGTCCATTCGTCCGCTTTGGTACGAAATGGGTGTGATAGAAATGCTTAGGTAAGGTACGTGTCGACGGGGAGTCATCAGCGTTATTGTGGAGAATGTTATTCCATTTACATGAAAAAAGCTTCTGGCTTTTTCCAACCATTGCAAAGTTTGTTGTAACCGTTTATTGTAATGAAGTAAAACTTTAGAGGAAAGTTAATGTTTGGAAATTCTCTAGAACTTAACAAAAAAACAATTTTCCTAGAAAAATGATTGAAAAATACCGTTTAATCTCTGGAGTACCTCCAAGGTTCTCATCTTGGACCTCTATTGTTTTTAATATATGTTAATGATATTCTTGATATCACCCATCCAGCAACGTCAAACTGTTGCTGTTTGTCAAAATGAATCTCAAAATATTTCATCAATTTTTTTTTTTTTGTTATTTGAAAGTTGCACAACATCTAAGTCCTTCGCACCTTTTATCTAACCTCTCATGGACACTATACTGATTCGGTTAAACCAGTAGTTATGTAACTAGAAAACTAACGACAACTGGCCAAATATATATGAAATTGAACCCCTATTGTTTCTTTAAATATTTGGGGTGGAGTATTCAATATTTGTCGCACCCTAAACAGAACTAAACCTAAAGTAACATATTTATACTATTTACACTACATTCTTCGTACCATTCATACCATGCTGGGGTGCCAAACCTTACATAGACCTTGCTTCCAGAAGACAGTGGCTCCAGATTAAGTACATTTAATTTTATCAAATTAACACTTATTCAGATATCTTGTTCAATCTCTAGTTTTAAAAAAAAATTATTGCGATTAAAATTTACTTAAATGAATTTATCTAAAAGTTCTGTTATCACATTAAGCAAATCTCCTAAAATTTTGCAGAATTTTATGGCAAACTAAGCGAAGCGAACTTAAATCGAATAATTTCTAGCCGCGATTTATTGATTTGATTCCAAAATGTCATTCAATGATCATGTAACTTCTTGTGTCTACTAAATCAAGAAACAGCTAAGTTTCATTTTTTGGCATACCAAATATTATATAATTTTCCCTCAAACTTGTATATTGTATACTAGTCAGATTACTGATGGAATTCCCCACTTTGGTCATCAAATTTCTACTATTTATCTACTGATATAATTGAAAATATTCAAAATAAATTCTTAAGTTTAATTGCTTTAAAACTTAATATTTCCAGACAGGAGTTAAATTAT